>JABCKQ010017729.1:0-10583 GCA_018857305.1 Termitomyces sp. T159_Od127 | reverse complement strand
TCATGCACAGACTAACTCCGCCGCCGCGAGAGACGTACAGTCTCAATAGGTGAATGATCCATCATGTTATCGGGACACTCTTATGTATTGAATTTCAATCTCACAGAAAACTTAGTGGGACATTTCTGCTAGCGGCCAGACTCAGTGCGACGATTGATGCCCGGATGGTCTGGGACCGTGTCGTATCGAAATACCAATTCAGTTCTTGAGACTGCACGAAGATCCTGTACAGCAGAGAAAAAGTAATACCTCCTGGTTCTTGATCTTTGTACATGGTTTAGGTTCCAATGATAACGTTAGAAGAATTGTGGCTCGCTCAAACCCGGTGCGTTACGTAGTACTGCCGACGAAAATTAGAGATGAGTATGGTCATGACGGAATCTAACGCTGGAAGCACAACAAGCGGACAAAAAACGAACGAAGAGTAAAGCAGGCGAGAATGAGATCCATCCAATGAGACGTCGTTCATCAGGGGCCTGGGTAATCTCATATGAAGAGCGTCCTTTTTTTTAAATCAATTTATTCATGCAACATGGCGGAAGAGCGTCCTGCCTCTGATGATACTCATGTTCGAGGTTGACGAAGATGGTCTAAGCTGCATAAGACATAAAGCAGAATTGGTGTTCGTGGAAACAAGTTTTTCTAGCTTGAAACTGATTGATTGCTGATACTAGCATGTGTCATAGGTGATGCATGATGAGGGGAGTGGTAACAGTTGGGAGAAGCATTGATGTCATTTGAGGACAGCACCAGGGGTTACTGGAGGTGGCAGTGATGTAGCAGTGGTGGGTGCAAGGATTGCTGCTGGTGGTGGTGATGGCTGTGGATGTGGTAGACTAGTCAGTGCATGTTGTGGAAGTGAGGCAGAGGAAGGGTGGTTAGTGAAGTCAGAGGACCAGAGCTTGGAGCCAGAGATAATTTGGCAGGTCATGATAGCTCAATGCAGTGAAGTCCTCCTGGCATTGCTGCCTGCTGTTGAGGAGCATTCTCAACTTGGGGTCTTATTAGAGGCTATTGTCACTTGTCTCAATTGTTACTTGTCTTGTATTGTCTCATTATTTGTTTCTACTTGCCTTGTACTTCTTTTAATCTATTCTTTCAACTCTCTCGCTCTGTCTCAACTCTCGAAGTTCCTTTCTGCTCAACTTCTCGGTCCAACTCTTCATTTCATTTTTCATCCATCTCTTGCCTCAACTCTTTCCATCCTATTACAATGAATGAGTTGGTTAGTCTAAAATGTGGATCAGTTTTACAAAAGTCTTGTGTGAATCTTCCTCTGTTTCACTTGTCTCATATTTGTCTTGTCTTATTTGTCACTGCAAACTTGTGCTATTGGTCCATCTTTGTCTCATTGTGTTTCTTTGGTGTCTATCTCTCTCTAAGAAGCACCAACTGCAGTGTTCAATCTTCCAAATTCCAGTAAGACAAATTCCAGTCCTGTTCTCCATGCTCCAGCTCTTGTCCTGCCCTATCCAGTCCCAGAACTTCTCTACTTATTGCAGACCTATTATAGCCAACCGTAGGCCTGATCCTGCAGTCTCACCTTTTACCTTGCAGCCTTTGACCACTATTTCTTCAACTCAGCTAGCCTCACAACCACCCTGGGGACCCCTACATCCATCTCACACCAGAGCCACCTCAGCACTTGCTTACATCTTAGTCAAGTCCTCCTAGATTATCATTAGGTCTGGCTACATGAGGCTTTGCTCAGAAAAGGAGCACTCAAGGTCAGTGGAACCTGATAGCTATTAAGGCTACTACAAAGATTGCCATTGACTTGCTAAGCATTTTTTGGCTAAATCACCTAGTGTTTCAGAGCCTTATGGAGGCAAACTCAATGAGGATCTACAGATGTGGCAGGGCTATGCAAAGACATTGATAAGCATTGAAGACCTCCTGTGCAAGAATACAATAGGTCTAAGACTAATCCAGGAGTAAGCTGAGTCAAGAGACAGCCACAGGAGATGAGAAAAAAACTGACAAAAAAGAGAAGTGGGGCCAGGATGAAATGTAAGTGGCCTGGAAAAGTAGATGAGATTAATGATAAAGGGGCATGAGTCACAAAGGCAGACAAGAGCTGGAGCAAGAGACTAAATACTGGGAGTGTCCTGGTGTGGAGCATGAATAAGAAGGCAGCTCTGAATATGAAATGCCAAGAGACACAGAGACAATAAGGCCAAGACACAGGTTGCAGCAAGTGAGGCAATATGAGTCGATGGAAATGAGATGAAGTTGAAACTGAAGACACAATTCACAATACTGAGTTCACAAACTAAAAACCAAAGAGAACAAAAAACACAAGTATGACAATCATTGGCAATATCAAGACTACTGTACATGCTCATAACTATGGCTTATATATGTGGAGAAACTTTGGAGCATCTATGATCAGTTGCAAAATAAGCATTGAGTCCTGGGATGACTCTGAACATCCTGGATCAGACTGAATAGACAGGTGAGAGGTGGCATGGCCTGAGGAAAGTCTGAATAGCAAGCATGAGTTGGGGATTAGATATTGATGGAGTCTAACAACATTGATGCAGGGGAGGCCAAGAGTTGAGATTGCAGGGCACTCAATGGCAGCTGATGAGACCAATAGTCAGGTGGCAATGAAGTGGCTGATGGAATGAATGGCTGGGTGATGGCAAGGAGCAAGATTGTAAGACTTAGCCCTTGCAATAGACATTAGGCTTGAATCAGTAAGTGAGTTAGAATTATAATGTAAGCACACACAACTCAGAAGTGAACACAGATAATGATAAGAAACTGAGGTGTGTGATGGCAAAAATTATAGTATTAGTAAGGTTATACATAAATAAGGAAATTTGATCAAAGCTGAGAGTAATAAGAAGGATGCAGATACCTATCTCAAGAATATCTATACTTAATACTGTGATGGAATGGGATTGAAACATTGTGCCCAGCTAGATCCTAACTTGCACTGTGAAAAATCAAGTGATAGATCACCATCCTGAGATATGATGAGAATGTTGTAGGTAGTATGTAAAACTTGCTGAATATCTGAAGGAACCCACATCAAGTATTTGTCAGTATCATGAATATGAATCCAACCATCTTCATTTAAGTCCCAACAGCAATGACCAAGATTTGTGCTTGAAGTTTCATCAAATAGACTTTGATGTAGAAACTTAGCTGCAGGAAATAAGGTCCACACACATATTGATTTGTCTCTAGAACCAGAAACAATATATTCTCCATCACATGAAAATGGAACAGAAGTGACCCTATGAGTGTGTCCATTAAGCTGCAAAATTACAGCACTAGTAGAAGAGTTCCACAAACACACTGATTTATCCCAAGAGCCAGAAACCATATATTTGCCATTAGGTGAAAATGCAACAGAAGTGACCTGATCTGTGTGTCCATTAAATTGCAAGAGCTCAGTACCAGTAGAAGAGTTCCACAAATGCACTGTATTTCCTCCAGCACCAGAAGCAATATATTTTCTATCAGGTGAAAAAGCAACAGAAGTGACAAAGCCAGGGTACTCATTGAGCTGCAAGAGCTTAGCACCAGTAGATGAATTCCACAAATGCACTGAGCTATCCCAAGAGCCAGAGATAATACTTTTGCTGTCAGGTGAAAATGCAACAGAAGTGACCCAATTAGTATGACCATTCAGCTGCAAAAGCTCAGCACCAGTAGAAGAGTTCCACAAATATATTGATTCATCCCAAGAGCCAGAAACAATATATTTACAATCAGGTGAAAATGCAACAGAAGTGACTCGATGAGTATGTCCATTGAGCTGCAAAATCTGAGCACTGGTAGAAGAGTTCCACAAATGCACTACTTTGTCTCCAGAACCAGAAACAATATATTTGCTATCAGGTGAAAATGAAACAGAAGTGATCCGATCAGTGTGTCCCTTAAGGTGCAAAAGCTTGGTATCAATAGAAGAATTCCACAAATAGATTGAATTCCCTCCAGCACAACAAGCAATATATTTTCCATCAGGTGAAAATGCAACAGAACCCACTGGACCAGTGTGTACATTGAGCTGCAAGAGCTTAGCACCAGTAGAAGAATTCCACAAATGCACTGAGTCATCCCAAGAGCCAGAGACAATATATTTTCCATCAGAGGAAAATGCAACAGAAGTGACCCAATCAGTGTGTCCATTGAGCTGCAAAAGCTTGACACCAGAAAAGGAGTTCCACAAAACCACTGAATTGTCTCTAGAACCAGAAACAATATATTTGCCATTAGGTGAAAATGCAACAGAAGTGACTGAATCAGTGTGTCCTTTCAGCTGCAGAAGCTCAGCACCAGTTAAAGTGTTCCACATATAAACTGATTTATCCCCAGAGCCACAAATGATAAATTTTCCATTAGGGGAAAATGCAACAGAACTGATCCAATCAGTGTGTCCATTGAGCTGCAGAAGCTTAGTACTAGTAGAAGAGTCCCACAAACACATTGACTTATCCCAAGAGCCAGAAACAATATATTTTCCATCAGGTGAAAATGCCACAGAAGTAACCCAATCACTGTGTCCATTAAGCTGCAAAAGTTCAGCACCAGTAGAAGAGTTCCACATGTGCACTGATTTGTCCCAAGAGCCAGAAACAATATATTTACCATCAGGTGAAAATAAAACACAAGCAACCTGCTCAGTATATCTATCAAGCTGCAAAAGCTGAGCACCAGTAGAAGAGTTCCACAAATGCACTGAACCATCACTAGAGCCAGAAACAATATATTTGCCATGAGGTGAAAATGATATGCACAATACAGGAAAGTCTTGCTTAATCTTGAAAAGCAATCTCCCAATACCTTGAGTTCCTTTAATAACTGGTAAAGACGCAAATTGATTCTTCCATTTTCTAAAAAATGCATTTTTTCCTGATCAAGTTGACAAAGCTGATATATATAGATGTGGTGTTGATTTTCTCACTGAATTACTTGAAAAATATTGAGAAAATTCAACAATCTCAACAATATCTTGGGCAATACTTTTATTTCCTTGTTTGTTATCATTCCAAGAGGATCTTGTATGTATTTGAGCACATTTTTGAGCTTGCTCTAATATTTGTGGACAATGTTGTGAAAGCTGAAGTAAACTCATAGCCTCCAACGAAAATAGAATATAGCTTGTAAGAAAGTCCCTCAAACTATTATTCAACATGTTTGATATATTGGACATACAATCAGCTCCAGACTGAGACCAATGCTTAGCCCAATATAAACAACAATACTTCAAAGTTTCAGAAATCCTATCTTTGATTTTGAATTGAAGATCAGGTACTTGACTATCAAAGAGAAAAGATGATGGATGATCACAAATATTGAAACATAACTGCATCTTCATTCTTTTGAAACATTGGTTTGCAAGAAAAGCATGACGTTTCTCCATACTGCAGAATAAGTCACCACTAGCACCCATGTGACTAGCTACAAATGTGTTGAATTGTGTTATTGAGAAGATGAAATCTGGAAAAGATGCATGATACCAGAAGACTTCTCTATTTTTTTGGATATAAAGAATAGCATGGAGTATTTTAATAAAATCTTCCAAAGATTGCTTCATATCTTCATCATTTACACTTGAAATTTGTGCAGCTAATAGGGTAGATATATGCTTCTCTGCACACAGAATATTTTGAAGAATCTCTAATCAAATTTGCATTTGTAGTGTGCAAAAACCAACAAGTGCTTCAAACGGTATTTGACTATATAACTGTTCAATGGGCCTAATTATTTGAGCAGGATAGTCAAGCTGTTGACTAGTAGAAAAATGAAGCAACTGGTCCATTGCCTCTTTTTGTTCTATCTGTGCCATATCAGGTGTAGGCCTGATGTACTTCACTGCTGTTGATGCATATATAAATAGACCATTGGCTTTTTGCACAAGTGTATTGAGTCCTATATCATCTTTAAGTTTGGGAAGCTTATCCTTGAGATATATCAGAATGTCTTCATCAACTTCCTTTTATGCAATATCATAAAGGTGACAAACAGCATTAGAAGAGAATGATTTGCAGAGATCAGCTATCTTTGGATCTGGCTGGCTTGTAACAAGAAATTTAAAACCAGGTAAAGAATTATTTCCAACTGTCTTGAGAAGTTCTTCTAGAAATTCTGAACCTTCACCATTTTGGATTTCATCTAGTGCATCAATTACTACCAGAAATATGGAGGTAGATCTCTTGACATTTTATTGGCAGAGTTCCAAGGATCAACTAAAAGGTCTTTCATCTGTTTATTTAGCTTGTTGATTGAATCCAGCTTGTTGATATCAAAAAGAGATGTTGCAAAGGACTTGGAATTGTGAGCAAGCTGATAGACCAATGTGGGAATTATGAGAGCCCTGTTGCTTGTATCTTTAAACTGTTGAGAGCAGAAGAAGGAAACTTGCAAGATATTTAGCCCTTTATGACCATTGTCAAAGTAGTTGGCTACTGTATAGGCAATAGTTGACTTTCCAGAACCAGCATGTCCAGTCAACCAAAACACTTGTGGGCTTTGAAAATTCTGTGCCCATGCATATAGTTGTTCAAGTATCTGTACACGTGTTCCCTTGGTACAGGAAACATGAGCTAAGTTAGCATCATATGGTGCTCTTTTTGATGCATGCCATTCATTCAATCTGAGCAACTAGACAAGATTTAGTTTATATACTTCATAGAATTTTAAAACAACATACACCAATAGAAGTATTCAAAGACCTTGTGTTTCTTTCAATCTTCAAGTTGATAATAAGCTAGTCCAATGATGTGGGTGTCAACATTAATGTGTTTCAAGAAATATATATATACCCTTGAAAATATTTCCAACCTTTGTTTTGTCTTCATCACTTTCCAAAATAACTTTCCATGTTGACCTTCCTAACATTGCTTGGAGCTCAAGTATCTTTTTGATAAGGACCCTGCATCAAATGAGAAATACAGCTGTTTTGTAGAAATATAATTCCTACTGAGCAAAGTCCTTAATTGCTTCTCTAAATTCAGTGTCTTGTTCTTCAACTTCCTTCAATGTCAAATTGACAAGTTCAAGATGTTTCTTTGCTTGAAAAAGGATCTCCTCCTGTGCATCTTTATTATCAGAAATAGCCTGTTCATGGTGTTAGTTTAATAGAAGGCAAAAGGGAAAAATGAAGGTATACATTTCCAAGGTCAACAAGCATGTTGATAGCACTGATTGAACTCTTAAAAGGAGTGCCACTCAAGAGGCTCTCTGCTGTCATGACCCACTACCAACCTCCAGGACTCAGCCCCAGCCCTGGGACTCCAACACTCCCCAAAACAACCCCCACAACCACCCCAGGCCCAGACTGCTACCTGGCCAACCCCCTCGGCAGCCCCTGGCCATCACTGCTGATGTGAAATAGGAAATATCTTATCACTAGATTATTTTATCTTATCTTATCAATAGATAATCTAATCTGATTAAGATAATCTTATTCACTTTGTTGCGTCAGGCTATGTTACATGCACACGCACTTTTAGGTAGTGAAAGCAATATAGTTTATTTGGTTTTAAAAGGTCTTTAATTCACACTAGAGTGGAATGCAATCAAACCCAGTCAAGTTCCCAAATGAAACTAATATATTCCCAAGAAGACTAACTACTGCTCCTGAGCCTAAGAATCCGCTTGCTGGGGATCCCGTGCTGTGGCAGCTAGTTGCTTGTCCGCCTCCCCAATAATCCTCCCTTTTTATACTCCTCGGTGATGCACACGGACCAGGCATCGTTCATGTCATTCCGCTGCTTTTTCTTGTATACCTGGGGTGCCGCCGCCACCTTGGCGTGTCCAGACCCTCTCGGGGGAATAGTTTAGCCTGCTTCCGGCCAAGACCATTCCTCTGGCTCTATTTTAGCCAGCTGGTCCCTTTCCTCACCCTCCGTTTGTTCCCCCTACGGGCTCGTGCGCATGGTATTGGAGCGGTCGATCTGCAAGTAAGCGTAGGTAGTGGTGGTAGTTGGTAGGTATGGTTATCAGAGGTTTGTTGGTTGGAATTGATGTCCCATCACTGGGTCAGTGATCTGTGATGGCAGCCATTGCTGAACACAGCCACCTGCCTGGCCAACTCCAAGATTGTGATACAATCACTGAGATCTTGATTTCATCATGGATCAGTGATCCATGATGGCGGCCATTGCCAAGCACAGCCACCTGTCTGGAACGTCAAGATTCTGATGTCGTGATGGCTTTGTGATCTCATCACTCAGCCATCGCCTTTTGTATCAGTCTGACTTCTTTTTGTCATTGACGTGTTGTTTTCCTGCCATGTGGGTTCATTGGTTTTACAATACAAAGGTATATCTACCGTTTTCGACATATATTGTGGCTTACCATTTTCAGCTTTGCGATATTCCTTTGTATTACCTCCTCCACACCGGCTACTGACTGTCCCCAGTCAGTCTTGTCGTCCTAGTGAGTGTTTTTGCTGTCTCAACTCCTTTCTCTTTCGGCTGACCGTTACCCGTTCCACTACTTCCCCTGGCTTCCAGCCAATCTCTACTTTTCCCACCGCTTATCATGACCTGTCATCACGCCCCTTATTGCCAAGTTACTACCTGTAGCTACCGTGTGTCTGTTCTTTTTCCTCTCCTTTTATTCCCAAAAAAATAACTCAAGAAAATTTTTCTTTTCAGCTTTGTATTCCGTTTGAAAATAAAATTTTTTCTTTTTGCTTTTTCCAATTGCTTGATCCCCCACAAGTCCTCTCTTTTATAAGATTTCCTTCTCGGCTGGTTGAATTTCTGCCTGCCATCTTTCTCTTATGGCCCCTCCTACAGCTCCTACCGCTCCTTGCAAAATGGCCAGGACTCAAGCCATGCGCATCGTCCCTCAGGTCGTTATTTGGATGCCGCCGCCTCAAAAGCCTTCAGCCCCTCCCATCGATTTCTACACCCTCCTGAAGCAGGCTGTAAAACGGGACAGCAACAACACCATTGTGGTGGTTTTGCAGTACCTGCCCTTCATGCAGGCCATTGTCGGATTCTGCAAAACTGCCAGGGTCTTTCCTGGCACCCCTGCAGATTGTGCCCGGTACCTTGGCGCCATTGGTTGGGTGGGTATGTTTTCTTTTCTTTTTCTCATTTCCCTCTTCTTACTTTACTCTTTAGTGCTTTGCCGACCAAGCCAACTTTGGTTGTATTGCCGACCAGAAGGGCCTGGTGGATAAGCTTTCCGCCACTCTTTGACTCCTCGACCACTCTGCTGCCAACGACTCTCCCGCCGTCAAAGCTTGGTTCACTTTTGCTGATGCTATCATCATGATTGATGGTAATTGTTGTGAAGCCCTTCGAAAGGCTGAAGAGGAGGTACGTTTTGTCCTTCTTCCTTTTGCTTTGTCTTATGTTCTCTTTCTCTCTTTATTCTAGCGCCAATGTCTTGCAGAGCAAGATGTTGAGATGATCGGTGCATCTCCCACCATGGTCTCCAAGCGCAAAGCTCACGTAAGTCCCTTACTTCCTTTTAGCTTCACAAATTTTGCTTCTCGCTCATTGCGTTGACACGCTCTCCCTTTCTCTTTGTGCTCAGGCCAATCTGGAGCCAAAACCTCGCGCGAAAAAGCCCAAAATCACCCCAGCTTTTAGTGTGTTTCTATGCTTTTCCACTCTTCCTGCTTTTCTCTGATTATTTGTCTATTTTACTCCCTCCAGCTCCACACAAACCTGGTAGCGACACGGTGCTGGCCCTGCTAGCCCAAGTCGACACGGTGCTGGAGTCCATACAGCTGGCCGAGACCGGTGATCAGGTTCCATGCACCGAACTTCAAAAGCATTGTGACATAGTCAACCAGACTGTGCAATGCCAGCTTTATCTTCTTGACATTTTGCTGCAGACTTTCCACATGATCTCAGAGCGGCGCGCACGCCTTGACAAGGCTTTGGGACCATCTGAGGTGGACCATGCGGGTTCCTTGCTCAATGCTCTCAACGTCTCCTTTGACGTGCGCCGACTTTACACTGTTCTTTTGACCTGCTTTCTTACTTGTCTTACCAGTCTAGCAACGAGGTACCTGACGACTCTGACGTCAAATTTCAGGACCCTTCCTCTGCTGAGGCCGAAGACCCTGTGGTCATATTGGAAGCTTCCTAAGTGTAAGCATAGACTCTGTCTTTGCCTAACTGAAATAGGTTTAGCTTCTAAATTAAACTTCTATTCCATTCCTCTTCCTTCTTTGTCGCGTACCTCTGAATATAATGCCATTTATTCCAAATTATGAGTGACTTTTTGAGTTTTAAAACTTTTTATAATTTAAGTTTTAAGTTTTAGTCATTTATCAAAATGTCGGTGTTATTGGTTGGCAACTCCACTTCTGAATCTGTTGGTTCATGCAACCTTATGGATTCAAATGTAATATCTTTCCCAGTAGCTTCTGTTGGTTTTTGTAGTTCTTCCCTGAGCTCTTTTAGCTTAGTCGGTGTGATATCTACCCATTGTTCAAGGCTTTCCAACAACTTCAGCTTTTTACGAGCTTTGTAAGGGACTACTCTGAACGCAGCTACTCTTGCTTGCCAAACTGACCCATCTAGCTCTGCCACAATATAGTTACCCCCCCTAGTCTTAGCAATCACTACCATAGGACCATGGAATCGAGGTAACATTTT
>JABCKQ010017728.1:0-10605 GCA_018857305.1 Termitomyces sp. T159_Od127 | reverse complement strand
TAACCTTGGATAATGTTCAAACAGGAGGGACACGAAGTTCTGGGGATTTCCTAAAAAGGAAATGACCTCCGGAGATCTCTGGGGTCTAGAACGAGTCCCGGAGGTCTAGGGCAAGTCCCGGGGGTCTAGGGCAAGTCCCGGGGGTCCCGGGGGTGGCGTAGGATGTGCCCAAGAATGGAAATTGAATGGAAGTCCCCTGACAACCACTAAGTGTTGGGTTGGATGTAACACTTGATGTTCATGATGGGCCAAGAGGGTTGAGATTGATCGGAATCATGCAGATGATGCAAGAGCTATTGGCATCAGCTATAAAAAGCAGCAATGAGATTAAAGCCAGATAAAGGATAAATAAAATGTTACAACTAAAAGAAGCAGATGTGGTGTTCCGTATAACAGGATGAGTCCAGCATGGCACAGTTGACAATGATAAATTTTGGGATGTAGTTGAGGCAGTTGATGATGGAAGCTTGACAAAATGTGTAAAATATGGAGCCTGACAATGAAAACACACTGATTGAGCGTCTATAGGGTTTGATATCTTTAGAGAATTGCATCAGATAGAAAAAATGATAGAAATTGAAAACTTGCACCGTTAAATGCATGGTGAGATTCTTGACAAAAGCAAGCAGGAAGTCCATGCTGGTGAGCATGCTGAGAGGCTGGATGGCCACACACACATGCAGTCCCAAAAGAAAAGAACGAGGTGCATTGACAGCTTTGCAGACAGCATGGTGGTGGATGAGCCACTCCCAACATGGTAGCAAAGAACCATGAACAGCTTCCCCACATTTTGCAGCTGGGGTCAGAGAGGTTGACAGATGTTGTGCTTCCAAGCCACCAATGACAATGCCAAGGTGACAAAAAAAAGAATAAGAAGAAAGGTTGGATCCAAAATCAAGCATCAAATTAGCATCAAAATCCAAATCAGCCTCATAAAATCAACTTCTCATGCTGAAATCAACCAATACAAGCAGAATAATTTTGTCTGGTGAGGCCCTTTATAATTTCAAGAGATTAATGGGTGCCTGTCTTGTCTTTGAGATATAGTGGTGTTCTTCAGGATTTGTAGGTGGTAAAATTTCCTCCTCAATAACATTATTTATAGTTTGTGACCTAGCTTATTGTTGTTCTTGTAGAGCAATTTGTTTTTCAAATTGATTTTTATTAGTCCATGCATAGAAGGCCTTGACATGCTTGTGTTTCATTTCATCCTAATTCAATCATCAGATCAATAAACAATATATAAAGAGTTGTGAATATTTACAATTTGAGTAGAGTATGAATCTGTAGTTCTAAAGCCTTTAATAGCATCAGGATAATGCACAATGGAGTGTATTTTTGGAGTGTCAAGTGTAAAAGATCTATATTCATTTGATGATGTAGTGATTTCAGATTTAGTTGACTGTGAAGGCTTTGTGATTTTAATTTTTCCTGACTTCTTTGTTATAGTAGCTGCTTTTTGACGTGCTGAAGCTGAGGCTTCTTTATGAGTCTCATGTGTTTCAAACTCAGGACATACTTCCTTGGCAAATATATGAAGCTGGTGAATCATATCAAATGTTAGACCATGGAACACTTCAAGAGACCAGTCTGTATGCAAACACATTTTGGCTGAAGCATGCTAAGATGCCATAGAAAACAAGAGATCCTGAATTCTTTTGTCAGTTTTATGGCTAGTTTTTTGAAATAGTCCTTCAAAGCATGGTGCCGCATTCTGTTTTGAAAGATTTCACTCAAAGAAAGCTCAAAAATATGCTAATGTATAGTACCTGTAATAGGTCTTCAAAATCTCAAGCTGCAAAGCTATGCATTTCAGATACATTATTGTGAAATCTTCAAATAGTTGAATGTCCAAATGGTGAGATTTGATGGTATTTGACATGACATCAATATCAATATAGCTTACAGTGAATATACCATTTACCGCTAATCTAGTTCAGCAACAGAACTTGGACCATATGTATGCAGCATGCGAATAAGATGTGTAAAAACTTGTTTCCAAACTCCAAGTTCAAATTCATGCATGAGATCAGGAGTAAAGAGGTCAAAGTAATTCTGGTCATTTGGCAGAAGGAGTTGTGAAAAAGCATTCTGAATAGATATAAAAGCTGAGTGTGTATTCTTTTGATTGGATAATTACTTACTTCAACTGGTATAAATGATTCACCAACAATTTGATCAATTGCTTTGCCTGTTACAGCATATCCCTTTGTAAAGATCTTTTTTCTTGCTTTTTTAATGTGATTGTTATGTGCGTTACTATCCATCCTATGCTTGTGTGACCAAATAATATCATAAAGCTTTGTTTCAATTTGCATGACTTGAGATTTAAGAATTTGGCATACAACACATAGATAGGATCTCATTTGCTCACCTTCCTCATGGCAAATTTCATCATGGGCCCAGGCGCAACTGGTTGGATCATGACAGCTTGTCTCGCAGTGATGGTATTCTTTACCTCTGGACACTGGATGCTTTGCGTGGTTATTGGACATCCCAGCTCTATGTATTGCATGATTACCGGTGAAAAAGACCTTGGATTCCTATTGTGCAGAATGTGGTTGACTACTTATATATGCTTGCACTTCGAATAACTTGCACACACATTTGTGGAGGGCAGTCTTGCACCCTGGAGCCTCAATTTTTTCACGTGCATCTTGATGCCAAGAATCGCAGATAAGCACGTGTTGACTAGGCATAGTCTATTCTTGAATGACATAGCTTTTGTTGGTGCTGGCATTTGTGTCACCCCCTTCACATTGTGAGTCACAGTATTGCTTCATTTGCTTGAGGAATGCCATTGACCAAGAGTCTCATCATGACCTCTAGGATTCTCAAGTCCATCTGGTACCGAATGAACCAATTCAACAACTCTAAGCCCACTTGTTTGTCTAAGGTTCGTTCAACATTTATAAAACACTAGTATGTAAGTAGTTAGTAAAAAAATCTTTCCAAGTCCAATCCATGTTCAATGAGTTGAAGGACGCGTTTTGTGACTTACATTCGCGTGACTCAAACTTGACTGGCCATGTCATAGTATTGCTTTCTTCTGATTCACCATGCCTTTATCCAAAAATTGTTCTCAAACTCCTCAACCATCCTCTGAATGGGACAAATTTAGATCTGCTTTGAAGGTCAGAATAAAGAATGATGGACAACAGGGCAGGGAATTGTACGTATAGATACAGACTTAGTTCTATTCTGATATTCTTTGACTTTGTTTGAGGACAGGTTCTTTAGCAAAATTTTTCCATGCAGGAAAACTGATACTGCGCCTTGCCAACCCTTTTCTCGAGTTGAATGCAGTCTTTGTGCAGGGCCTCATTGCAACACAACATCTCGATGTCTCATACATGGTGCCAAGCGATAAATTGGATAGCAGGCTTGGAGATAGAGGGGAAGATGATGATGGAGATGAAGATGAGGGAGATAACATTGAAAGGTGAGTATTGACTGATTGTATGCATCCAAAATCTGACCAAATGCTTATTTCTACTCCAGAAACAAGGAGAAACTCCATCTGGATGCCTTCAAACTTATCATTACATTTGATCTGCAGATTGCCAAGTATCTCAAGAAATTATGCTGCATGATGGATAGTGAAGACTATTACAAAAGTGATTTGAGGGACTGTGTTGATGTAGTGTGCACATATATATTGATATTCTCATGTATAATTCTACTGATGTTTCTTCAGTTTATCAAAGGGGCAACGAGTGCTCGGACAGCAGACACACGTAAAGTTAAGGATGCAATAATTATGCTTATGCAAAACACCTGTCTCTGTTACCTCATTCCAACAATTACACTCCCACTGCCTCACCAAAAACCAGCATGTTGTTTCAACAACTATAATACAGGGTTATTACTTTGTCCAGCCTCAATTTCTTGGAAATATGATGACATGTAAGGTTCTTGTTTATTCTAATATTAAATTGATCATCTTCTGCAGTTTTCGCTTGCTCTTGCGTGATGGAGAGGTAGACGTAGTGGCTCATGATTTCCCTATCTTTCTCTATGACAAAACACGATGCTTCCTTACTAATCAAACTGGCTTTTTCAACGAGAACAATTCACAAGTGGAGACTGAATTGGACAATGAGTATGATCAGATCACAAAAGGTCTTTGCCAAGGGCCTCTACGTGCTGTGTGTTTGTGCTTTCATGCATCTTTCAGTACTAATTTTTCTTAGGTATGCCAACATATGCTTTTCAGGTCAGGTGTCAATCAGATAGATAAGTCAACACCAAAGCAACTAATTGCAGATATATTTGGTATAATGTCTATCACTCCTGAGTTGATTGCATATGTAGCAGTTCAGGTGCATTTATATTTGTGATCTATCATTCAACTAACATTTCATAAAAGGCTCGTTTTGCACTCAGCTCTATGTCCCAGTGGAACATGCCCAATGATCTATTTTTCTTTCAAGATTTTCATTATAACATCCTCACATTGTTTTACCCTCTTGAAAGCAAATGGTCTCTCAAAACACTCAAATTTTGGAACAAGTATGTAATTTAATTTCCTATGAATGAAATCTAAACAACGCTTGCAGGATATTCTACAGTAATGATGGTACTGTTTGTCTCAGGTGCAGAGTTCTGGCCCCTTCTCCAAAGCCACACAATGATGTTTCACGACTCAAGAAAGCTTATCAGGAATGGCTTCTTAGGGAGAAACAACGTTGTGAGAGGGAAATATACCAAGAGGAAGTACGTGCACACCAACAGCAGGAGTGTTCGGCAAAATGCAAACAGACAACACCAGGGAATTCCGGTGGTCCAAGTCATCATGTCAAGCATCAATGTGTAGAATCTGACCATGACACCAATAGGGATTCCATTGGTGATAGTGATGGACTTGTTGATGGTGATGGTGATGGTGATAGTGATGGCAATGGCAATGGTGATGGCAATGGCAATGGATGGTAAGTTGTGTGTTGATGGACTTGAACTTGAACTTGGATTTGGACCCTTTGTTGCTTTGACTTCGACAATGTGCTTTCATTGCTGTATTCATGCTCAGGAACTGTGATAATGTATTATTGCTACTACCAATGTATAATTGACCAATGATGCATGAATATGAAGGAACAAATTGAATACCAATTAGAATCAAGTGGTAAAGATGATCTCAGAATATCAATGATCAGGTATAGTGATGTGCATTTAAATCATATCATACAAGATAATTGGCAAGTTCATCTCATGTTGCCTTCATTTTGCTCAAGTTGAGATTAATAAAGATACAAGATTACTTTAGATTACTTTGATCCCTCCAGAATAAGTCAGAATAATCATAAACCTGCTTCAGGACCATGCCCATGTCATACAACTTATATATTATATGTGTGGGTTTGCATGAGTTCTGTGGGTTGACATTACATACCCATGTCACAGAGCAAACTTTTTGCTGATGCTAGCAAGGCCAAGCAAGCTCTCGGGTGTTGAAGCAGGTCTTGCAAGGTTCAAAGGACAATATCCCATCATGGAAGGACAGGAAGTTGAGGCATAAAGTGATACAGAGTCGTCACTTCAAGTTTAGTCCATGTGAGCCATAGCCAAGGTTTAAGCATCACTCACCCTCCTCTCAAATCTCAAATAGCTGAGGCCAGGGCCCAATGACCAAATCATGAAATCCTGAAAATAAAAATATGTCGATCCATCTCAGGCTCCATGGGAAAAAACACTTGCCAGGTCAGCAACTCAAAATGCAAAACTGGAGTCATGAGCAAATCAGATCCTGAAAGCAAGAAGTCGGTGTCAATGTGCAAAAGAGCCAGGATCAAGAACAAGCATACTAAAAGTGCCAGCCAAGATAATCAATCCAGTCTGTTCGACACAATAGGTCCAAAAATGGTGAATAACTTCTGCCTGGTTCACACAAAAAAACCTCTGACACATTACAGGCACTGTGACTGTTCTGAATGATGATGAGCCTGCCTCTGAAGACAGCAAGAAGAGTGCCACACCATTGAAAAGGCATCCTAGTTAGCCTTGTGGCTCAGTCAAGCCAAAGATCACTCTCCCTGCATTTCAAACAGTACAATGGCTCAATGCATCAGTTTATGTCAACCTTGGAGTGCCACCCAAGTTAATTTGAGGTCATACACATAAAGGAGACAAGCTCGAAACTCAAAAACTGAAGCAATATGGTCCTTTTACACTGACAGCCAACATGTCATGGAATTAGTTTTTAGTGGAGGTATCTGTTGTTGTTGATATTGAGCTTGAGAATTTAGATATCAATGAGATGACTTGGAGCTTTCAGAAGAAGGGACAATTCATGCTCACAAACATAAGTGGCTATAATGCAATTATTCAGCAGGTTCTCACACTCAAGGATCCATCATCAGCTATCATTCTTGTCTCCTTTCCAGCACCCAAACACACTCATAAAGGGCACAAGCACTGGCAGGAGAGTGATGAAGAGTCTGAGGAATGTCAATTTGAAGATGATACCAAGTGAGGAAAGAAAGTGAGTTGCTTCTAACAAATGGAAGTAAATATTCATATTCCTTTGACAGTTGGCCCTCAATGATCAGCTTGCTCCAATTGTGTGTGAATTGGAATTCAGATATCCCCCAGGAGAATGTGGAGAGCACCCAGACATCTCATGCTTCCATTACTGTCCCAAAGGCTGGCATTTTCATCTTGACCAAAATTGTACTAAGGTTTGGGCAAATGTCATTGTAGGTTATACATTCTTGATGTCCAGATATCACTGAGATTTTTCTGAAGCTTTGCAATGTTACAGACCATACAAAACCACCTCTTGGTCAGAATTTCTTCTTGCTCAAAAATAGAATCAGATTTCATTCACGGTCAACTGCTACATCCAACAATGCTCCAACAACTCCTAGCTCCTCACCAGCCTGGCCCAATTTCTATCCATTTCCTAGCCATGGAATGATGGGCTTCACACTTCTATCAATGCATTGGAGCTACCCGCAAATTCCCAGTGCAACTGGATATTCTCAGATGCTACCACCTTACAATTTTGGAACAACACCACCTCAAGACCAACCAACACACTTTTACAATAGCAGTCCAGCACCTCAATTACACTCAATCTCTGCCTTAGCTACACCTGATACTCCAAAAGCTAACATTCCCAAGTGGTGTGCCCACCACAACCTTGGAGATGCTGAATGTCAAGGTCTGATCAAGCTTGGATTTGTTGTTGGAGAAACTGCAAGTCTTATGGCTCTTTCTATGGATATGTGGGAATGGGTAGGGCTTGGACCTCTTTACTGACAAAGGATTCTTGCGGCATGTTCCAGCTCAGTCAACACATAATTTTGTAATTATGATACATATTTTTCCAATTCTAAAGGTAGCCACAATCTTTAAACCAACCATGAGCATTTTCTGCTGTAATTGCCATAAAACATGCCTCTCTGGGAACTGGCTGTTCTGAAACTTGATGTAATGATGACAGAGGTATTTTTCCACTAGTACAAAGTCAATATTTGCTTGAGAAAGTACCACTTGCTTCAACAGCCTCTCAAACAGCTTCACTTTTATGAGTTCTACAATTGTCAAGCAAAATGACACTTTGACACCCAGGAAAGCAGATTGTGCAAGGAAGCTGAAAAGTCAGAACTCATAAGTAAATCTACATTATAAAGGAAGAAAGGCACTATACCACATCATTGACTACAAAAGCATAGAATTCTGCTCCATCGATGGACCCTTCTACAACACATACAGCAATGTAACCATCAAGCATAAACACAGGTAGGATACTAGATTGAATGCCTCTGTCCAATGATGTATGCAGGATAGGATCATGACCACTTAGTGCACGTCCATAGTGGTGTATAAGAGTTCAACCATCTTTACTGGATTCATCAAGAACAATCAATTGTTCTGCAGAGAATGATGTGTGAAAATCATGTATCCTTTCAGCACAAAGAGCATCATCACACTTGGAAGCAGCTTTTTCTAAGAGCTTGTAAGACAGGGCAAGTTGTGGAAGAGTGCAAGCCACTCTTTGATCTCCTCAAGGTAAAGTGCCAGTGACTCCAAAACAAGTTCCATGAGGTCTTCTATTACTTCAGGCCCCATCAGTTGTGGTCTACCTTGAACGATTGAATGTGGTTCAACCTGTTTGTGAACCTTGTAGTTGTCAGACCAACAAGCAATTCTTTTGGATCAAACACCAAAAGTAGCTGTGATATCCTTGTTTTTCCACCCAAGATCCAGGAGCCAAAGTGCACGTTGCTTCATATCACTGCTTATGCTTCTATAGACCATGTTTGATGTGTACAGGGCAAAGAAAATGTTGTGGAGGATTTTTACAGTTTTTTCACATTTTTTGTAATTTCCAAATTTAACAAACACATGCAAGTGCATGGGACATGATTTTTCCAAAACTCTGTAGTCAACAGTCACAACTTGTCACAACACATAATCATAGCAAGGTCTGTCTCCACTTGGGAACATGATTGAGGCATTCACAGCAGGTGGAGCTTGCTACTTCTCATCAATGCTTGCACTCCTGCATTGCATTTGAAGTTTCAAGGCTGCATTCAGCCAAACTAATCTATCTGTGATAAAGACTTGTATCAAAAGATTAGTGATTCTGTAGAGCATACTACTGTTTGTTCTGGCCATACCTGAGACTGGAGATTCTACATATGAATGGTAATACGGGGCTTCGCGAAAAAGCTGAAAACTGTAAGCTGTGATAAAAACGTCAAAAACGGTAGATGTACCTCGTAAAATAAACCATTGAACCCACACCAATGGCAGGAGACACCATGTTGGCAAGAAAGAAGTCAAAAATAAGACTGATGCCAAAAGGTGGATGCCGAGTGATGAGATTGCGAACCCATCATGACATCATGATCTCGACGTTCTGGACAGGTGGCTGTGCTTGGTGATGACCGGCATCACGGATCAGTAATTCAAGATGACATCACGATCTCGGGATTAACCTGACAGGTGGCTGTGCCTGGCAATGGCCACCATCACGGATCACTGATCCGGTGATGGGACATCAAACCAACCAACGAACCTCTGTTAATTGTATCTACCGACTACCATCATGCCCTATGCGTACCCACGAACAAACCACCCCAATGCCACGTGCACGAGCCTGTAGGAGGGATGAACGGAGGACGAGGGAGGGCCGGATGGCTGAAACAGAGCCAGAGGAATGGTCTTTGCCGGACTAAGGCTAAACCATTCCTCCGGAGGGTCTGGACACGCCAAGACGGCGGCGGCAACCCGGGTATACAAGGACAGTGGCGGAATCATGTGGGCTGCGCCTGGTCCGTGCGCATCGCCGAGGAGTATAAAAGGGAAGGATATTGGGGGAAGCCGACCAAGCAATCAGCTTGCCATGGCACAAGGTCCCCAGGGAGTGGATCTTTAGGCCTAGGAGCAGTGTGTTGACTTCAGTGGGGTATTCGGGACAATTTTAGTTACTTATTTGACTTGAAATTCAGTTCAGTTGTTCCCAATTTGCGTGAACGAGAACTTTGATTTTAACTTCAAATAAAACTATTATTCAGTCTACTAAAAGTGTGCGCGCATGTAACTGAGCCTGACGCAACTAAGTGAATAGATTTATACTGATCTAATCAGTTAATCTTATCAGTAAGATTAAAAATAAATCACATTTTGCATCAATGGTGTAAGGAAGCTGGAGTATCTTGCAAGGATGTATGATGGTTTTTGTTGCAACAACTTGCAGAATACAACTCTGAAAGCAGATATACACATGTTTCCATTGCATTTTACAATTCAATCTTATTAATGGTCAGTTTCAGCATTGTATGGCAGGTGTGACAAATGAGTAACAAAGCATCAAGTTATTGTCAGGAAGGGACTCCAAAATTTCAAGGTATTTTTATGAAGGGCCTCACCAGACAAAGTTATTCTGCTTGTAGTGGTTTATTTCAGTGTGACAAGGTGATTTTGTGAGCTGATTTAGATTTTGATGCTATTTCAATGTTTGCTTTCAACCTTTCTTCCTGTTTTTTTTTGTAACCTTGGGGTCATCATTAATGGCTTGGCAGCATAACATCTGTCTGACCTCAGCTGCAAAATGTGGAGGAAGCTGTTCATGGTTCTTTGCTACCATGTTGGGAGTGGCCCATCCACCACCATGGTGTCTGCAAAGCTGTCAATGCACCTCATTCTTTTCTTTCGGAACTGCATGTGCATGTGGCCATCCAGCCTCTCACTGTCAGGTTCCACTGACCTCGGGGGCTCAGTCTACTGGGCAAATCCACCTTACGGCTATTCACCGTGTACAAACACAGAGCACCGGGAGTAGCGCGAGGCGTAGGAGACCGAAGCGGGGCGGGGGAGGGTGCGTGGAAGAGTGCCGGTAACGCCGGTGGGTAAGACGAGTGCCAGGGAGGGTGAAGGACGAGGGCTGGGGGTTGGCGCGAGTCCCGGGAATGCGAGAGAACAAGACGAGCAAGCGCCGGGAGCGAGCAAGTCCCGGGGACCAAGAGAAAATCAGATGCAGGGACTTAGCGAGTCCCGGGGATAGAAGCAGAGCAGGGGAAGTTGGATAACCAAAAGGGGAAAGAGTCGAGATAAGATAGCGGGAGATGAAACGATTAAGTCAAAGAGAAGAGAGCC
>JABCKQ010017727.1:0-10648 GCA_018857305.1 Termitomyces sp. T159_Od127 | reverse complement strand
CAAGACTAGAGTACCTACTTACTACTCTGCGCCTTATATACTACGTAGTACGTATGGCCCAGGGGTCAGGCCCGGGTCCCAGCAGCGGGTCGCGGCGCTGGGGCTTGGGATGAGACCCGGGGGTCGCATGGGATGGGGCAAGGCTAAGACATGTCGCGCAGCGCGGAGGTCTCATACTGGAAGCGCAGAGACACGCGGTGGTGGTGCTGTGAGGAGGGAGTGGGAGTGGGGCGTGGCGAGCGGAGGTCGGCGGCAGTGATGCGCGATCATGATGCATGATGGGGGGTCTCGGCGCGGGTTGGGGGTGACGGGTGGTGCCGGCGCTGATGTGATGTGATAGCTGAGACCCGGCGCTGATGTGGCGGTCATGGCGGTGATGGCCAGGGGGTGCCGCAAGTGGCGGTGGCTGTGGCATTGACGGGCGGTGATGGCCGGTGATGGCCGAGGGAGTTGGCCGGGTAGCGGTCCAGGCCCGGGGCGGCTGTGGGGGTGGTTTTGGGAGCGCTGGAGTCCCAGGGGTCGGTAGCGGGTCGTGACAGGCTGCCTTTATATACTACATCAATGTCTGTGCTATCACTAATACTGTTTAACTAATCAGGCTCTGGTATGTAAGGAGTATGATTAACAATAATCACTGCTGAGTAAGGTCTATGCATATGACTCATCAAGGCTGACTACTAGCTGACAGAATGGGATAGAGTAGGCTGAGCAGTCATTCAGAGGTGCTCAGAGTTGGCACATTACCAGACTAAGCTTGGAATAGACTTAGACACAGTCCAGAGACCAATCCCTTTATAAGAATAGACAACTCTTCAGGATCTACTTCACCTTGTACTCCTTGTTGTTGTTGACCACAACCAAGGCTGGAGGGGGCATGATGCATCACCCTGAAATAGGATCCTTTGAGGCTGGCATTAGCTTCACCACATCTAATACCAGGTGAAGCTGGCACATTCTGGCTGAGAGTTGGAGTTCATAGGCTAGCAGACCTACCTGTTGTTCCACCAGGAAGGGCCTTAGCTGACAGTGCAAGTTCTTTGATGGGCAGGCTGTGGTGATATCCAAGGTGGCCAGGTAGACTTGGTCTTCGGGCTGATACTTGGGTGCCATAGTTTGTCCATAGTTATAGTATTATGTCATGTCATCCTTTGCCTTTGCCAAGGCAGCCTTTGCTTCCTCCTGCACCATCTTCATCCAGTCCACAAACTTGTTCATGGCTTCATTCTCTTATGGCTAGGCCCAGGGCTTGAAGCCCATGCATGTGTAAGAGCAACCTCCAGAGGTTGCAGCTTAGTCACACAACTGGCAGAGGGGAATCTAAAGATATATTAGGAACAATAATCAACAATACAATGGTAACTAATCAGTGGTGTGGGTGAGGATGAAGTGTGATTACTTACCACAGAGGTCCACCACTACCATGAATGTATCATACTCATGAGCATCTGAAAGCTCCACAATGAAGTTCATAGAGGCTATGCTCTATTGTCCTGTAGGAACCAATAGCGAATGAAGTTATTTGAGGAGAGATGGCATCGTGACTTGGTCTAGTGGTGTAGGATCCAATGCACTAGGACATTTGGGGCCACCAGTAGGTCTTGGACGCCAGCTTTAGCATCTTCTATCAGGGGGTCTAGCAATGCAGGTGTCAGGTTCCGCTGACCATGGGGGCTCAGTCCACTGGGTGGGTACCTTACGTGGTGCACATGGTGTCCACAGATGCAGCATACTGGCAAGAGCAGAAGGTGTAAGAGACCAAAGCGGGGCCAGGGGTGTGAGCGAGGGGTCACCGGTAATGCCAGGCTGGAGGGTGAGTGCCAGTGAGGGGTGGAGGACGAGTGCCAGGGATAGGCACAAGTCCTGGGGGTGCAAGAGAATGGAATGAGCGAGCGCTGGTGCACGAGCAAGTCCTGGGGATTAATGAGTAGAGAGTTGGGCAAGCACAGGCACTTAGCAAGTCCTGGGGATAGAAGCAAGAGAAGCAGAGATCAAGCAGGCCAAAAGGGGAAAGAGTCAAGATAAGATAAGGGGAAGGGGAAACAGGACAAGTGGAGACTCATATTGTTTTGTTGTGTTTTATCTCTGTCTCATCTTCTCACACGTTCTGGTCTCATTATTTCCACTTTGCTTCATTTTTTATCGCACTTGCCTCGTCTCTACTTGTTTCGTACCCTAATCCATTCTACTTTGCTTCTTCTCCCTCTCTCGACTCTAAGTTCTCTTGTCTTTTCTGTCCCCGGTTCCCCATCTCAGCTTACTCTGTTCCCTCTCCCCTTATCTTATCTCGATCCTTTCCCCTTTTGGCCTGCTTAATTTCCGCATCTCTGTTTCCATTGCTGGGACTTGCTAAGTCCCCGTGCCTGTCATTTCTTTGAACCCTGGGACTTGCTTGCGCACCAGCGCTCACTCATTCCACTCTTTTGTATCTCCAGGACTCGCGCCCACCCCCCGGCACTTGTCCCCCACCCCCCTGGCACTCGCCCACTCGTCCAGCGCTACCAGCACTCCCCAGCACACCTCTCCCGCCCCACTTTGGCCTCCTATGCCTCGTGCCCTACCAGTGCTCTGCATCTGTGGACACAGTAATTACCATGTAAGGTATTTGCCCAGTGGACTGAGCCCCCGTTCTGCAGGGAGAAGATGTGCTATGGTCACACAAAAGCTTATGAACAGGACCAACGGCATCCTACAAGATAGGGCACTGTTATCAAATTGGTGGTACAACGGCCCTTCAGCTAAGCAGTATTCCTCTGAACATGTTTAAGATCATGGGGAGGTGAACTTTGGATGCCTTCTTGAGGTACTGGAGGTCATTGAAGGTGATTGCACTGATGTATGTTGAAATCTTATGGCCCATCATAAAAAGCTCAATTGTCGGTAGGTGGTGTGGAGGTGCATCTGTGATGAAGATGTCTAGACTCCCTTGGTCAGAGTTTCTTTTTTGAAGAGTCTCAGTTCAACGAATTTGGGCTTACCAAGAGCACCATGATTTAATGGTTGCTACCTTATTGCCAATATCAAGTCACCCCTTACTAGAGCATCCTGCATCTTGTCAGTAGTAAATCTTTGACACAGCATACTCATGTACCTGCTTCAATGTTTGACCACTGATGAAGAAGGACAAAACTTGGATCCATAATGATTCTCTTGCTTGGGCATAGACAGCCTCATTCTGAGCCCATTATAAAAGCTATGTGTATCTATCAGTGCGATTGTTGAGTTCTCATGTGCATTGTCAGAGGCAGGAGAGTATGCAAATATGACAAAAGCCCATGATGGTGAGATCGCATGCATGTGCACACTGAGGCTTGAATGATCGTTGGGCATGTAGCATGGGTGGGCGTACATGTTGCATGGACTTGACAAGGCTCTTGATGGCTAGGCTGCTGGGGGTCACGAACGCCGGCACCTATCAGGTATTGGTCACATGACCATCCACAGAAGGAAAGAATTGCTGAACATAGAACTTTTGGGCCAATGTCACAGTGACAGAGATACAACCATCATCTCTGGGACTGTGCATACATGGGCATTCTCTGAAAATTCTATCCCTCCTACTCCTTTCTATGCCTACTCTTCTCCTCTCTCTACATTCTTCCTTCCTACCAATTATGCTGGGCGTTAGCACGTCCTAGACATAGGTTTTTCTCTGATGGCTGCTTCTTTCTCTTCCACCGCTGCATCCTCTCTGGCATCATTTCTGGCATCCTCCCAACAGGCAGAGATCACTGCTCAATGCCTGCACACTCACTCTCAATGTGTCTCCTCTCTGACTCACTTGGGGAGGATTACCATTGACACAGTTACAGGTGAATTGTTGTCCACACGCGCCCATCTCCCCACCATGGAGGACGTCACCAACAACAAGGCAGACACCTCTTCTCCTTCTGCATCTGATGAGGATATCTTCCCATCAGACTCCACTGCCCACCCACACATACATACTCCTTCTCCTCCTCCTCCTGCCACTCCACACAATCCTCCCCCTTATGGGCCTCCTGGTCTCGGCCCCCACAGCCAGCTCCGCAGAGTTTAATCCCCTCCTCCGCTAGAGCTATGGCCCTCCTCTCTAACACACCACTATCCTCCTCTCTCACAGACCCAGTGCCCACTACTCCATTTACTCCACCCCAGACTCCTTCCTGGCCTTTCCTGTTCCTTCGTGACACCCCCCTCTCACCTTGCATTCTGACTAGGTTGTCCCATGCACCTGCTCGCTGCCTCTCTAGACTTAACCCATGTTTCTCTGGCCTGGCCGTCACCTCTCCTCAGCCTGCTTTTGGATCCATTGGCCCTGCCACACCCACAGTCATGCTGCCCAACACCACCATGCCAGCCACAGCCCTGGTCACAGCTATTCCTGCGCCAGGACCTGGGCTGCCCCCTTCTAATGCACTCACCTTCCTCCAGGGGTCCAGCAACCCTTTGACAGCTTCTCCTGCAATCACCATGTCACATTCTGCCCGTCTGGATCTGCTCCAGCGTTTTGGCAGCCAGCTTACAAATCTCCCTGCACCTGTGGCTGCACCCTCCTTGGAGGTACCTGCCCTTCCTCTGGCTCCTCCCACTGGCTTTATGCACCAGACTTTGCCACCCACAGCTCTTCCACCTGTGCCTACCTTGCAGAACGGGGGCTTTCCTTCTCTTCATGGTGCAGTGTCTTCTGCTGGCTTTATGCCCTCCATGTCATCAGGCTCTATGCCTCCCGTACCTGGCTTTATGCCTGCCATACCACGCTTTATGCCTCCTGTACCCACTGGCTTTATGCCACCTGCCACCACAGCTGTTACGCTCTCTGTCTCCTCTGGCTTTGCACCTCACTCAACCACCTCGTCTGAGTGCATTGCCCTCTGCTTTACCACGGCCTCTGCCCCCTTGTCAGGCCCTCATCCATTGTTAGGCACTCTGCCCACAGCAACCAAGGAGCTCAACCCCAACATTATGCCGATCCCATTCTGTATACAACAGGTCTTCAATGTGGGATGGACTACTTATGTCCTGCTGGATGCCCTTACCAAGTCACAGGGCTCTGACCACTCTCTATTGACATGGTGACTCTGCCCTCTCCCTTTTAGCCTCAGGTGAACTGCAGGTCACATCAACCAAATTTGATCTCAGTAAGGAGGGCTTCATTAGCGCCTGTGAATTCCTGCAGGCATTGAAGACCCTTGTCTGGGTCATTTGTCACTGCCTGAAGGCTGGGCCAGAAAGTGAGATTGGGGGACCCACAGCACATGCCATTGCAACCTCCTTTGAGCAGCATTACAACCACATTCAACATCATCATAACTTCAGCAACCACTTTCCCGTGTACCTCGCTTACAATATTTATATCCATCATTCTTACTTGCAAAACGGTGGTGCCCTTGCCGTTCATGAGTGGCACAAACTCGTTTTTGAGAAAAAGTTACAAGACTTTATGACAGACAGCCTACGTCAGGCTCTGAACCTTCCCTTAGATGCTATTTTTGGGGATGGTACAGCTTCCACAGCCACCCCGCCTTTTCACATGGCATCTGACGCTCTTACTACCGTTCATCCCTTTTGGCCCTCCTTGGAAATGTCATCATCTCAAAACACACCCTTCATGTCACACCACGGTGGAAGCCACCCTCATTGCCATGGAGCCAGGGGAGGCTGCCGCTCTTATGACACTCATTCCAGGGAGGCCACACCCCATTCAGTCAGATGCATGGTCTGCGGTGGCAAGGACCACCACTTTCGGAACTGCACTTGGCCAGGTCATTTCCTGTGCTGCAGCAATGGTTGATGGCTCAATGCTGAGGGACATTCCTACTGCTTTGCTTTCAATGGCCCTCATTCCTGCCTTGCTAGCCACTGCTCCCATCAACCCAGCTGTTCTCTTTGCAGCGATGGCCAGCACACAGCCCAGACATGCGCTGCTTGACTTATTTTGCCCAGTAACCACACCCCTTTGGATACCCCAATTGCATGTGGCATTGGAGTGCACCGGCCTTTTGCTATGTTTTGCACATGTTTTTCATGGTTTGTAATATGGTTTCCTCTCTAGGTCTGTCTCCCCACTTCTCATCAGGCTCGTTTTCCAACTTAACTTAGGTTTGAATAATTTCTCAGTAGATCATACTTCCCCCCCCCCCCTCCCCTATCACTACCACACATGAGAACACCACAAGTTAGTAATTACCAAATACGCGAAGGAATGTGATTTAGGTTGAGTTTTGATTGGCTACCCCCCTTCACTTATTCAGTGTCTATTTGGCCCTTATCATACTGCACCTTTGAACATCATTGAACCGTCTCAAGGAAAACTCTGTATCACAGTAGACGACTCTTACCCTTGCAATCTCCCTGGCGTGTTGTCTGTCAATGCTTTCATTGATGCCTCTCAGTTCCAATGTGACTGGGGAACATTTTCCGCATGCTGGCTGTTGGTGGTGGAGGCCCTCCAGGCATGCAGGTGGTGGTTTTTGATGTTGAGTCTGCTTTTCGGATTATTCCCACTAAACCTGAGGATCACCTGTTCATGGCCTTGTCCATTGATGGTAAGGTGGTTCTGGATCATCATCTAAATTTTGGCATCTCTCCTGCACCAGGTATCTTTGGATGGGTGGCCGACGCCATGGTTGCTATTTATCTGGCTCATGGAATCGAAGCTGTTCTGAAATGGGTGGATGATTTTATCTTTTTTTGATACTTACACACATGGGTGGATGGATCTTTGAATTACAAGTAAGGTGAGGATTTGATTTGGTCAATCGCAAAAGAACTTGGTTGGCCTTGGGCACAGGACAAGTTTATCCCATTCACGGAGTCCTTCACATACATAGGTTTTGATTGGTCTCTCAAGGATAAGACTGTTTCTCTTCCCACAAGTAAGAGAGACAAATACCTCCAGAAGCTATCAGCATGGTCCCTCAACTCTCTGGTCACACTCAAAGAAGCCGAGTCCCTTATTGGCACGCTGAATCATGTCACATTGGTAGTCCCAGATGGGTGCTCCCATATGCCATCATTGTATAAGTTTCAGGCTGGTTCTGCAGACCACTGCCCTGCTTGGGTAAAGCATTGATTATTGAATAAGGCCTTGGAGGATATCACCTGGTGGCTAGACCGTTTGAAGAATACAGATTGCTCATTGTCAATTGTCTCCCCACCTGACCCCTTGGATATGGTTGTCCATGTTGACACATCCACTTATGGGGCATTGGTCTTGTTTTAAACAGGAAATGGTTGGCTTGGAAGCTTATCCCTGGATGGAGGACAGATGAGCGGGACATCAGCTGGGCAGAGATAGTAGCTATCAACCTTGCCATCCGTACATTTGTCTCTTCTTGCATTGGGGCCCTCATGGCTGGACGATCTCATGACTCTGCATCAAATTTGGTGTTGCAACATATAGTGTCTAACTTTCAGGAACACTGAATTTGGGTTACAGTACAATGGAGATGCCAATTTGGCAGATAATCCTTCATGTGGTATATTTCCTCTGCGACATCTAATTTACCCTTTCCCCCCTGTGTTACCAGATTACCTTAGAGCGTATGTATCACAGAGTGTTACTACTTCAACTTATCAGACCTATCACAAATCTACATTTTACTCGTAACATACAAGAATGTACTCTGGCACGTGAAACTATGATGCAACCCCTGTTTCAGCACGTATATCTAATACAGATTGGCTGGTTCAAATGTGAAGGCTGACTGAAAGTCCATCGCACTACCTTGAGGCTGTCTCATACTTGGGGCCTGATGCGAAGTCTAGAAACCTACTGGTATCCACTCGTGGTCAACTCAGCGTTCTGTTCTGGTACCTATACAATGAACTCAGTGATGCATGCAAACCATATTATCATGCAGCTTGCTCTGCATCACGTACAATCTATATTCGAGAGAGCAAAAGATGGTCACCTCGAACCAGCAGATGCTCCTTGGCCTCCTGCAGCTGTACTTCCTATTTGCACAGTTGAAAGGCGAGAATGTGGGACAATCTATGGGGTAACAAAACGCGCTCAGGGGATGCTTTCGCGGCCTGATAACCATGTTCCACTGTCAACCCATACGCGCAGTACCTTGGGAATGGCATGGAAGACTTCTACAACCTCCTGGTATGATGCGGCGATTAAGGAATTTGTGAAGTGGATTAGGGTTGGAAACGGGGACTGTGAACTGATCCTGCCTGACCCTGACTTGATCTTGTGCGAATATGCAGCGTCCTTTGCGGGCAAAGTTGCTGGCCAAACAGTTTCTGCTAAATGTGATGCCATTCAGGCTTGGCACATTCTACATGGTTTTCTCTACTCACGAAGCGATCAACTCACCTATATTATACGGGGTATCAAGAATCAAAGGCCCGCTTCCTCTATCAAACCACTGCGCTCGCCCATGTCAAAAGAAATGCTTCGATTGCTGAAGGATAAACTGGACTTGACGTCGTCTATGGACCTTTGCATTTATTTCACCACCTTGATGTGTTTCTGGGCTCAGATACGCCTGGGTGGGTTCCTACCCAAGACCGAGAAAAATGTCAATGTTTCCCTCTTCCTGAAGTGGTCAGATTTTAAAGCACCTGGATGCGTTGGATTTTGAATCTTGCATTTACCGAACACGAAAATGGGGGGTTCGAAGGGCAAAGATGTGGTAGTTGCACGTCAATTCGTGTTGGATCCAATCGACGCAATGTATCGACATCGTCAGCAGAGCATGCGGTCGGATAGCGATATGCTCGGATGCTACATCAATGCACAAGGAAGACAGGTTGTTCTGACGCAGAGAAAATTTGTGGATAGGCTGAATTCTGTTTGGGTCACACACGGATTTCCATGCATTTCAGGCCACTGTCTGAGAATCGGTGGTACTACTCACTTGCTCCTGTCAATGATCCCACCAGATGTGGTAAAGATGTTGGGTTTCTGGCCGTCGGATGCTTTTCTCCGGTATTGGCGTTCCCTGGAGTTGTTAGCACCGATGTACATCGGATTCCTGAAGCCATTGGTTCAGCCTTCCCTTCGTCGCTTTTCATAGGGGTTATCCGATCTTCATTCGATGCGCGTCTCGCTTTCAGGGTTTTTGGGTGGGTGCTCTCAAAGTGACATGACCCCTATGCAGCGTCGTTGGACGCAATGCATCTCCCAAGTTGGCATGTGAGAATTGGGTTAGATTACAAGGTTAGATTAGATGCAAATACATAACAGAACATATAATTCTTTCCGACTCTTAGACGTGAATATAAGGCATGAAATGACCGTCCGCGGAAGGAAAGAATTGCTGAACGCGGAACGGGTTTTGGGCCGATGTCACAGTCACAGAGATTCTGGCTTGGAGCACAACCATCATCTCTGGGACTGTGCATACGTGGGCATTCTCTGAAAATCCCACCCACCCGCATCCTATATGACATTGTAGTCTAATTCGGTACTCACATGTTGCGTCTACTTTGGGTGCTCTCAAAGTGACGCGACCCCTATGCAGCGTCGCAAGGTTAGATTAGATGCAAATACATAACAGAACGTATAATTCTTTCCGACTCTTAGACGTGGATATAAGGCACAAAACGCACAAAACTTCGCGATCGATTGTTTACTATGACGCACTGATCGACTTTTCGGCTGACGCTCGATGGTGTAGGGGAAAACACAAGTTTTAGTCCTCAGTCACTCTAAGGTAAATAGAGTAGTCGACCGAGATTTCATTATCAGTAGAGTAAAACACAAGTTTTAGTCTACATGGTCTTGTAAGTACGGTGTCGGAAAAGTAAGTGTTTTATCTACTCACCCTCAGTCTGTTAGATTGTGATTTATGTGACGACGTAAAGGAGTACAAGACACAATTAGCAGGGCCAGTGGCCGAAAGACTCGCTTTGTCGTACTCACTCATATAGAGATGAGAACCCAACCACTGCACCCTCAGTTCCGTTTAACGTGTTCTGAGGGTGCGTCGTCTCATAGATACTAGCATACTAAATACTGATACAATACCTAGACTTTATACTTACGCGTTGCGTCTAGGTACATAAAATCTAGTTCCGTTCAACGTGTTCTGAGGACTTTATACTTACGCGTTGTCTCTAGGTGTTGGTCGCACCTATAGTATTGCCGTTGTATTGTATTGCAGTTCCAACACAGTCACTCTAAGGTAAATAGAGTAGTCGACTTCACATAAAAAAGAGAAAAAAAACAAAGTATAGCAAATACCAGTGGGCTCCCTAAAAGGGTAAGTGACGTATGTCGTCGGTTGGGCTAGTCCTCTACTCAACAGATGGCAAAGTCAAGAAATATGCGCATTATTCTGCTGTCTCCAACTCATCACGAGACTACGATTTCTTTGCATCGCGCATACGCCAAGCGCGCAAGTCGCGCGCATTCTAACTGCGGACTACAGTTCAAGCAAAAGACGTGAAGATGGGGGTACAAAAAGCGCTCATGACAATGACAACAATGCTAGCAATGGTTCCCCTAGCCGGCCTAGCTATTTTCATGGATTCAGATCTAAGATGGGGGGGGACAATGAGTACAAGGAACTTCAATATAACATAATGGCAGGAAAGTACCTTTGAGAAGAAGAGGAAGTTGGGGCTGATGTCGATACAGCAGAGGTAGACTCTGAGGTGGGTAGAGGGGTAGAGGTAGATTCTGAGGTAGAGGTAGAGTCTGTAGACTCTGAGGTGG
>JABCKQ010017726.1:0-10656 GCA_018857305.1 Termitomyces sp. T159_Od127 | reverse complement strand
TGCAATAGAAGTGATCTACCAACTGGGCTAAAAGGCCACAATGTCAAGCCTGGCTTGACATGTTGCAGGCACTATTTGAGCAGTATCCAGTGTCATGATGCCGTGATCATGACAGGAATCCTTAGACTTGTTCTCTCCGGATTTCCCTCTGAAGATGATTAGTTACTATTGTATCATTGATTATCATGCCTAGTATAACTTTGGATTTTCCTCTGCTAGTTGTGTGATTGAGCTGCAACTCCCAGAGGTTGCCCTTACAGAAGCTGAATATATTGCTTCAGCACATGCTACTCAAGAAGCTATTTGGCCTCATACTCTTTTAGCTGAGTTAGGCTTCTGTCAAGTGGCTGCCACTATCATTCACACTGACAGTGCTAGCAGCATTTCACTTTTTAAAAACCCCATCTCTCACTCATGTGCCAAACACATTGACATCTGATATAACTGTATTCAAAGTCAAATTGTGCACAACAATATCAAGTTGCATTACATATCAATCCAAAATATGGTAGCTGACATTCTTACCAAAGCTTTACCTTGCAATTTGTTTGAAAACTTTCATGAGAAGCTTGGAGTCAGTCAACCTCAATCATTGTCAAGTGGGAGTGTCAAAGAAAATGGTGATAATGCTTACATCAATGATTGATAAGATCTATGTATGTTTTCATCTTTTTGTCACTTTGAATATCTTATTATCTCATATGTTTCAAACTGAGTAATATGCCTTATAAGTAGACTAAATGTATTTATATTGAGACATCCAGATGTTTGAGTCATCTTTTGATTCCTTGAACATCAGGTGTGTTTACTTCTAGCTTACTTACAAAGCTTATTGTCAGGGGACTTCCATTGTTGGTCTACACTGACTTCCCCTTGAGGCACTTCTTTACGCTCCAGCCTACCTCTTGCGCTACTCTCCAGGACCTCCAAAGCTTGCTCTAGACCTCAAGAGATTTCTGGAGATTTCCAAAGGTTATTTTCTTTTTGGAAAACCTTCAAAACTTCTCACACTTCCCTTTCAAGCATTATCCAAAGTTAAGCTTAGCTTCAGTCATCTATACAGTTGTTTCCATGCTTCCACTACCTGCTGATGTGCCGCACCAAGTAGCAGGGATCCTTAGCCTTGTTCTTTTTTGATCCTCTCTGCTAAGTGATTAGTTACCATTGTATTGTTGATTATCATTCCTAATATACTTTGGATTCTCCTCTGCTAGTTGTATGATTGAGCTGCAACTCCTGGAGGTCACCCTTACAGCAGAACAAGTCTCTTAACTCTGGTCTGGAAGCTCCTCAATTTGTCACTTTTTCACCAGGTTTAAACACCTGCAGAACTCTATGTCTTAGCTTGCCAATCCAGACACTCCTCCAAATGCTCCAGCCTCTCAAGATGAGGCCTGGACTTGCTTGCTACACCTAGAGATGCAGGTGCAACTGACTCAAGCTTCTTTCACTCATCACATGAGAGCACCTACCTCCTATCACTGCACTACCTACATTGGCATAACCACCTGTGGCAGCTCTGGCAGGTCCCCAGGTGGAGATCCCACATCTGGCACTTCTAGATACATATGATGGAGACCACACCTCTGGAGAGCGCTTTCCCCAGCTTTTCCTCACCTATATTCACCTCAGCAGAGATGCTTTTGACTCTGACACATTGAAGATAGCTTGGGTGCTGCCATATATAAAGGCCAAGTGGGCCTCCACATACACACTATGTGTGCTCTGATGTCCTGGAGGTGTTGAAGCTTTACAGACTGGGCCACCTTTGAAAAGAACTTCTGAGTGGAGTTCTTCCCAATTGATCCTGCCAAATTTGCTGCACTTGCGCTGCATAACAGGGAGTAGTATGGGCAGAGAAAGTGGATGCTAGACATATACATTGATTTCTTCTGAGCATTGGTTGAGCAAGTAGTATACTCAGATGGTCTGCAATTGTGCCTCATGTTCCAGAACAGCCTGCACTGTCATGACTGACTACCTCCAATACCCAGCCTTGATCCCCGGACTCCCACCTCCCCTCTCTAGACCAGCCCTATAATGTCCTGGGCCTAGACTGCTACACAGCTGACCCTTTGGCAACCATCACTACCACTCCCTAGCAGCTTTTGGCCATCATTGGCTATCACCACCACCAGCCACTGCCACCTTTGATACTCCTCAGCATCACTGCCCACAACTGTCACATCAGCGCTGGCCCCAGCTATTCCTGGCACTTCCCTAGCTGCAGCCACCACATCAGCACCTGGTCCAGCAACCCTTGGCGCTTCCTCTAGCCCATGCTGAGGCCTTCCCCCAGCTTTCACTAAGTGCTCATCATGTGTCATGACCACACATCACCTCCAGACCAGTCTCTATGCCCCTTTCAGCTCACTTCCTTGCCTTTTCAATATTCCATGCCTCCTGTACTTCTAAAGCAAGACCCCTCCATTGAGAGCTTCCTTTACGCTGCATGACCTATGTTAACACTTGCTGCAACCTTGCACAATCACTGCACTTCATTGCAAGCCTCAGTGCTGTGACTTGTCACTGGGGCTTGGACCTGTGCTCCAGGGCCTACCTCCTGCCCACTGTACATATATACATTGTAGCATAATATCTGATACTCTAGTCTTAATATTGTTGCTACTTTTTGTCTGTAAGTTGTATTTGTTGCATCTCATGTTTCATGTTCTAGTTTCTCAGTTTTGAGTCTATTTCATTTCATCTTGTTTTGTACTCATCTTGTATTGTCTCATCTCTCTCATCTCTACTTGTCTCATACTCTATCCAATCCATGCTCTGCTTCTTTCTCTCTCCACCTCAAGTCTATAAGTTTTTCTTTCCTTCTTGTCTCAGTCTTTGTCTTGTTCTATCTCTCCTCTATCTCTCATCTTGACTCTTTCCTTTTTTGGCTTGGTTAGATCTCCATGCTCTTATCTCTGATTCTAGGACTTGCTAAGTCCTCTCCTCTCACCTTGGTCTCTTGATCTCTGGCCCTGGGACTTGATCTCACTCTCAGTGCTTGTCTTCCAACCCTCTTCCACACTCCAACACTTGCACCCTTTGCCTCAGCATGACCAGTGTTCCCCCCTTGCTTGCCACTCACATTTTTGGTCCTGCCCCTGGTCTTACATGCCCCATGCTCTTGACAGTACATGCTGCACACATAGATATTATATTTGCCATGTCAGGATTTGCCCAGTGATCTGAGCTCTTATGGTCAGCAGAACCTGATATGCACTCTGCATTGATAGAGCACATTGACAATCTTGCTGAGGGCCACTTGAATGATGAGTAGATCACCTCCTGGTACAAGGTGGCCCAGGACCAGTGACAGCTTATGGAGATCTGGCAGGAGCTATGCCAGATGCACTTCACTCACTACCCCACTCCAGTGATGAGTCTCTGGCACTCTGCTCCATGCACTCAGTGCCTGCCCCTGCTCTGGCCACTCCTACACCATGACCTCTACTGCTGAGCATTCCTATGGATGTAAATGCCACCTGGCAGCATCATCCCACATTGCTACTTGCCAACAATGCAAAAAGCTGAGGCACTTTGCACAATACTGCCTGCTGGGCCTCAAGGTGCACTACCTCTCTATTGCAGAGCTGTCAGGGGACTTCCATTTGACTTCCATTTTTGGCACCTCACCATGCTCAAACCCACCTTCTATGCCACTACCTGAGACCCCCAGGGCTTGCTCTAGACCTCTGGAGATCTCTGGAGGTTGTTTCCTTTTTAGGAAAGCACCAGAACTTCCCACACTCTCTGTTTGAGCATTGTTCAAGGTTAAGGTTAGCTCCAATCACCTGTACAGTTGTTCCCATGCCTCCACCGCCTGCTGATGCACCACACCAAGCAGCAGGGAATCCTTAGACTTGTTCTCTTCAGATTTCCCTTTGCTAGATGATTAGTTACTATTATCTCATTGATTATCATGCCTAATATAACTTTGGATTTCCCTCTGCTAGTTGTGTGTGATTGAGCTGCAACTCTCAGAGGTTGCCCTTACAAGAGCAGGAAGAGCTTCTCCTCCAACTGTTGGTAGCAAAAGATGCTGCTGGAGCCCTGTCACTAGATGAACCAGCACTAGAGTTGACTACAGAGGAGAGTGGTGCATGCACTCTCATCTTGGGCTCAGAGGAGGATTTTGAGTCAAGCAATGGATGAGATGTATGCCTCCATTGCTGGGTACTAACAGGTTCACATGTCTGTTGTTAGAAAATGCAAAGACACACCCTGATGTTAATCATTCTAAGATAGAAGAACTTAAAATCCCCCTTTCAGACGTACAAACACCACCTCTGGATCTTAAGTCATGCTCCTCCACACCTGTTAAACCCTGTCAGCAGTCCTCCTGCCTGGGAATGCTGGCTGCCCTAGCAGTATGTGGTGGCCTTAACTCCCTCAGCAAACTCACTATGCCTTGATGTGGAGATTGAAACCATGGACATGCAACAAATCTGTGGAGTCACTGCTCTTGTGGATAGCAGAGCAACAGGACTGTTTTTGGACATGGAATTCATGAAGTGCCATAGCATGACTACACAGCTGCTCTCCAAACTCATTCTGGTATTCAATATTGATGGAACATTCAATGAAGCAGGTGCTATCAGCTCTGTTGTACATTTTAGTTCTTTGCTATCAGACCCACACCAAATGTGCAGTCTTTGCAGTCACCAGCCTAGGCAGTGAGTTTTTTTCATACAGTTTTTGGCATTTCTATCTGCTTTTAGTTTCCAGCTATCCAAAATCAGGTATTTCTTATTTTGATTCTCACTTTTGGCTTGCCTCATTATTGAAGCACCGGTATCACCTTCTCCACACTCTGAGTAGACTGCTCTCAGTTGTTGCTCAACATTGTTAAGTCCTGCCTTCCTTTGATCAATCTCCTGCTGTCCCTGATCAAATATTTTTCTTTTTCCTGCTCACATTGCCTTGATTGTTGCCATTACTGCCACTTCAAACACCTCGACTTGGTTTCTGCTCTCCTTCATGGCACCACATAGTGCACAAACTGCCCTTCATAAAATGGCCAATGCCAAAACCCTACACTCTCAAGTTGTGATCACTATGCCATCAAAACCTGCTTTGCCTTCTTCTGAGTGAAGGCATCTTTGGAGACTCCTGCCAACTGTAACAATGACCTCTGAAAGTTGTGGCTTAGTCACACAACTGGCAGAGGAAAATCTGAAGTCATATTAGGAACAATAATCGATGATACAATGGTGACTAATTACTTAGCAGAAGGGAATTTAAAGTGAACAAGTCTGGAGATCTCCACTGCTTGGTGTGGTGCATCAGTAGGCAGCAGAGGCATGAAAACAACCGTACAGAATGACTGGAGCTAACTTTGAACTTTAACAATGCTTGCAGGAATGTTTTGGAGGTTGCTTAAAAAGAAAATTACTTTCAAAAATATCCAGAAATCTCCAGAGGTCTACAGCAAGCCCTAAGGGTCCTAGAGAGTAGTACAAGGGAGTGGAATGAAGTGTAGAGGAGCAGAGCAAATAGAAGTTGGTGTAGACTAAAATGAAAGTTCCCTAACATCAACCACACTTGGGTTTTGGGCACCATTGGCTGAGCCAGCTGCTTTGTAAAAATGCACATCTACTTAGATGATGTATTTATCTTTTTCAACTTTATAAAGGAGCATGAACAGCATTTATGGGTCATGTTTGAATGATTACAATAAGCAAGTCTATACCTTAAGTTGTCAGGTTCTGCTGACCATGGGGGCTTAGACCACTGAGTGATTTCTTACTGGGTGAACATGATGTACCACATGCACAGTGAGTACTGTCAATGCATGGTGGAGTCAAGGAAGCAAGAGGATGATGGGCAGGAGTGCCAGTTACATCTGGGGCAAATAGTGTGAAACCAAATGCTGAGGGTGCAAAAGAGGCATGGAGAACAAGTGCTGAGGCTAGTAGCAAAACCCAGGGCCAGGGATCTATGGACTGGAGCAAGTAATGGGGACTTAGCCAGTTCTGAGATCGGAAATAAGGACATGGAGATCTAGCTGAGCTGGAATGGGAAAGAGTCAAGGCAAGAAACAGAGGAAGAGTAGAATGGAAATGAAGACTGGAGATGAAGATAGCACAAAAAGGAACTTACAGTCTTGAAGCAAAGAAAGAAAAATAGAGGCAGAAAATAGATTGGAAAGGAGACATCAGTTGAGTAGAGACAAGAGTAATGAGACAATACAAGACAAGTAAGAAATGAGGCAAAATAACAAACTTAAAACTAGGAAAACTGGAGCACAAAACATGGAACAAAACAGAGACAGAGATACAAGACTGTGGGCAATATCAAGTATCAGAGGCTATGCTACGACTTATATACAATAGGTAGTAGGTAGGCCCTAAGGCACAGGTCCAGGCCCTGGTGGCAAGTTGTGGTGCTGAGGATCATGCAAAACTATGGCAGATGTCCACATGGGTTGTGCAGTGCAAAGGAAGCTTGCAAAAGAAGAGCATTGCTTTAAGAGCAGGAGGTATAAAATAAAAAAGAGGCAAGGAGTCAAGGGGGTGTGGTGCATGGATGTCAGACTGGAGGTGATGTGTTAGTTATGATGCATAATGGGCACTCAGTGGAGGCTGAGGAAGTCTTGGTATGGACCAAGGAAAGCCAAGAATTGCTGAAGCCAGCACTGATGTAGCGTTGGCAGGCCATGATGGTCAAGGAGGTGCTGAGGGGTGGCAGTGGGTCAGTGCTAATGTGGCAGCAATGGGCAGTGATGAGTGCTGAGTTGGCTGGTTGTGTAGCAGTCCAGGTGGTGTGTGCTCTGAAGTGTTGTGAAGCTAGCTTATAGAGGTAGGAGTCCTGGGGCTGGGGCTTGGTACTGAAGGTAGGCAGCAGGTCATGACACAAGTGGAATAAGTGTGAAATATACACTGATAGTATAGACTGCTTAGAGCATTTTATAGATGCCAAGAATATCCACCCAAACTTTGATAAACTCAATAGGATTCAAGAGTGGCAAATGTCATGCTGTTGCAACCTGCCAACCTACCTCTGGTTCTGAGCTCTAGCCCCAAGGCTTTACACATTAACTGCCTCTGATCAGGGCATGCACCAACCAGCTTGATACACCATCAGCTATCACAGTTGCCCCTGTCAGGTTCTGCTTGGAGGCTCAGATCACTGGGCAAGTCTTTACTAGGTGGATGTGATGTATCATGTGCACACTAAGTACTTTCAATGAGTGCAGGGCATAGGAGACCAAGAGATGGGGCCAGGGACATGATGAGACTAAAGACAAGGAGCACTGGTCATGTGTAAGGTGGAGTGTGCAAGAAACAAGTGCTGATGATGCATGTGGGAATAAGAGACAAGTGCCAGGGTTGTAAGCAAGTCCTGGAGGCAGCAGTCAAAGGGCTAAGGCAAATAGTGGGAGATATATGAGTCTTGAGATCAGAGATAGAAGATGCAGGGATTAGCCAAGCCAAGAATGGAAAGAGTCAAGGTGAGAGACAAAGGAATAGTGAAATAGAAAGTTAGACTGGAGACCAGAGAAGTGAGTTAGAAGAGAACTTAAAGAGCTGAGTCAGAGAGTGTATCAAAAAGGAATAAATTGAACAGAGTACAAAATGAGTAGAGACAAAAGGAAACAAGACAGTACAAGATGAGTATGAAATGGAACAAGACAAATGTTGTGTGATGAGATAGAAGTAATTGAAACTAAGAGAAATTGAGACCAAGAGCATAAACACAAATAAAAACAGAGATCATGGCAATATCAAGACTACTGCACCAAGTGCTACACTACAACTTAAATACTGGTAGTAGGTAAGCTCTGGGCTACAGATCCATGCCTCAGTGACAAGTTGCAATGCTGGAGCTCCAGGTATAGTCTTGGAATTGTGCAAAGCTGGCACAGATGTCAGCAATGCTTGTGCACCATAAGGAAAGCTCACAAGGGAGGAGGTGTTGCTTTAGGAGCATGGGCAGAGAGGATTCATGGAATAACAGCAGAGCAAGAAGTTGAGTGAGGGGAGGTAGAATGATATGTGGGTTACAAATCAGAGGTAATGTGTGTGATGCATTGGTTGTGCTGTGGGATGGGTGCTTGGTGATGATCAGGGAAAGCATTAGTGTGGGCCAGAGAAAGTGCCAGGGATTGCTGGAGCTGGTACTGATGTGGCATCAATGGACAATGATGACCAAGGAAATGCCAGGGGTGGTGGTGATGGTTGAGTGTGTAGCAGGCCAAATGGTGCATGGCCTCATGGAGCTGGCTGAGGAGGTGAAAGTGGGGCCAAAGCTTGAAATTTGAGGTGAGTAGTGGGTTGCCACAACTCTCAGCAATTTTCTTGGCCATCACTGCCCATCATTGTTACATCATTGCCCTCTCTGGCTATCTCCAGCACTTCCTCTAGTCCCCACCAACACTTCTCCCACCCATCACAGGCTCCCATCATGCATCACAACCCTGTGCATCACTCATCATTCTATGCATCATTCTTTTGCCTACAGCCTGCCCACCATTTCATTCCAGCAATGTATCATTTCATCACACCCTGCATTATCCATGTACTTTGTTGTTCTGCCACCTCTCTGTGAACCCCCTTTGCTCAAGCTTCCAAAGCCATGCCTTCTCTTCTTTAGGAGCATTCTTTGCACTGCATGATCTTGTACTTGTCTCACCTCTATTTTGTCTCATACTTGTCTTGTATCTTGTCTCAATAACTTCTTTTCCTCCTCTCTCTCATCTTGCTTCTCTCTCCAAGTGTCTCTTCAAGTCTGCTTCTCTTAGTTTAATTTCTATCTCTTGACTCAGCTCCATTATTCACCTTTGTCTTGGCCTGACTAACTATTGTGCCTTTCACCAACAACCTTGGACTCACTCTTCTAGCAAACTGACCTACCTATGATCACTGCCCCCAGGACTTGCTCTTAGCTCTATCACTCATCTCTCACTCATTTGTGGCCTTCAGCATTTGCTTCTTGCATGTGCTATTCTCAGACATAACTTGCACTCCTTGTGCAGTCTTGTTGCTTCCCCAGCTCCACCTCTCAGTTTCTCATGCCTAGAGCTTGTTTCAGGTACTTGTTATATGATTATTCTGGATCTATGTCAGAGAGATAGTATGACTCTGTGGTCTGCCTAGCTTGATTCAAGACTTCAAATCCACATCCACATAGTGGAAGGAGCTGCATAGCCTGCTTATATTGACATCATTCCATCCACAAATGGATGGTCAGACAGAAAGTGCAAATCAAAACATTGCACAGATCTTCTAAGCATTTGTCCAGCCTGATCCCAGAAGTACTGGATTAATCGGATCTCATTTGTGGTTTTCACAATCAATGTGAGTATATTCAATATGATGTAATATATACTCTTCGAGCTTAATAGTGCTGACCATGGGGACTCAGACGATTGGGCAAATCCTTACATGGCACACACAATGCCTACAAATGCAACAGTACTATCAAGAGCGCAGGGTATGTAAGACCAGGGGTGGAACATGAGATGTGAGCAGCAGATGAGTGGGGAGTGCCGGTCATGCCAGGGTGAGAGTGTGAGTGTAGGGAGTGTAGAAGAAGGTTGGAAGACAAGTTCCAGGGGCAAGAGCAAGTCCTTGGGCCAGATATCAAGAGGCCAGAGCAAGCAGAGAAAACTTGGCAAGTCCCAGAATCAAAGATGTGGGCATGGAGATCTAACCAAGCCAGAAAAGGAAAGAGTCAAGTTGAGAGATAGAAGGGAAATGGATTGAAATGGAGACTGGAACAAGAAGAGAGAGAGAGAACTTAGAAACTTGAGATGGAGAGAGAAGAAAGCAGAGAATAGATTGAGAGAGATACAAGATCAGTAGAGACAAGAGTACAAGGTGATATGAGATGAGTACAGAATGAAAATGAGATAGAGTTGAGAATGGAAACTGAGACATGAGATACAAGAGAAACAAGACCAAAACACAAAATGAAACTAGGAGTGTCAAGTTCTGCTGACCACAGGGGCTCAGCCCACTGGGCAAATCCTGAAGTAAGTCAAAATGGGAATCAGGACATGCAAGACTAGGAAACAAATGAAACACAAAAGTAGAGACAGAGAGGTATGGTAATATTAAGACTAGAGTACTAGATACTACTCTACAACTTATATACTGGATAGTACATAGGCTCTGGGGCTCAGGTCCAGGCCCCAGTGACAAGTTGTGGTGCCAGGACTTGAGATCAAGCCTGGAAATTGTGCAAGGCAGTGGTAGTGGTCAATGCATGTCATGCAGCACAAAGGAAGGTCTTGCTTTGGGAGTGTCAGGTTCCACTGACCATAGGGGCTCAGTCCACTGGGCAAATCGTTATGTGGTGTGCATGATGTCCACAAACGCAACAGTACTGTTGAGAGCGTAGGGCATAAAAGACTGGAGCAGGACTAGGGATACAAGTGGGGTTGAGTGAGGGATTGCCAGTGATAATACCCAGGTTGTATCAACAGGCATACTAACAATTTTCCTACAACCACAATCAGCCACCCCCTCCAAAAGCTGAGGTTCAAACCCCTGGCCTATGCTTGGCGTATTTTTCACCATTATTTTTTGAGTTATTTACTTCATTTTCTTGACTCCGAGGTTTTGCCGGCATTGCTGCTGTTCTCTAGTAACCGCCATCATTCCACTATATTGACATTTGGGCGATTCCATACTTACTTTTTGGCAATTTGGA
>JABCKQ010017725.1:0-10663 GCA_018857305.1 Termitomyces sp. T159_Od127 | reverse complement strand
TATGGGGGTGGTACTGGGAGCGCTGGAGTCCCGGGGCCGGGGCTAAGTCCCGGGGGTCGGTAGCGGGTCGTGACAAGGGGGACCATGCTGATAGGGCTTAACTGGTGTGGGAGAGCATGGCTTGGGATCTAGAAATGGTGTTTGTACATCTAAAAGGAGAATTCAAGGTTCTTCTGTCCTAGAATAATTGACATTAGGGTGTGTATTTGTTCTAATGACATACATGTGAACCTATCAATACTCAGCAATGGAGGCATACATCTCATCCATTGCTTTACTAAAAATCCTCCTCCAGGCCAAAGAGGGGGGTGCATGCACCACTTTCCTCTGGGGTCAACTCTGGTGCCAGCTCATCTGGTGACAGGGCTCTGGTGGCATCCTTTGCAGCCAACAGTTGCAGAAAAAGCTCCTCTTGCTTCACAGTAGATAGATAGCACACCTCAAGGCCCAGCAGACAGTGTTATGCAAAGTGCCCTGGCTTTTTGCATTGCCAGCACAGTAGTAGTGCAGAGTGATGCTGCCAGGTGGCATCTATGTCCATGGAAATGCTCAATGGTAGAGGTCATAGTGCAGGGGTAGCCAGAGCAGGTGCAAGAGTGGCCAGAGCAGGAGCAGGTGCTGAGTGCATGGGAGCAAGGTGCCAAAGACTCACTAGAATGGCCCTCCACAAGGTTGTTGATGTGCTCCATCAACGTAAGATGTAGGCCATCTTGAAACATGAGGTACAGTTGAAGACTGCCTGGGTAGGCCACTTGCTTGACTAACACCTAGAAGGAGTTGATGTATTTGTCCAATGTCCACTTTCCCTGCCCATATTACTCCCTGTTGTGCAGTGCTAGTGTAGCGGATTTGGCAGGATCAATTGAGAAGAACTCTGCCTTGAAATCCTTTTCAAAGGCAGCTCAGTCTGTAAAGCTTCCAACACCTCCAGGATGTCAAAGCACATATAGCATGTATGTGGAGGCCCACTCAGCCTTCATGTATGACAGCACCCAAGCTATCTTCAATGTGTCAGAGTCAAAGGCATCTCCACTGAAGTGAATATAGGTGAGGCAGGATTGGAAAAAGTGCTCCACAGAAGTGCGGTTGCTATCATACATGTCCAAGAGTGCCAAACATGAGATCTGTGCCCAAGGACCTGCTTGGGCTGCCAAAGCTACTGAAGGAATTGCCAGAGCTGCTGGAGAGGGTTCTACCAGCCTGGAGGGATTGGAAGATGTGATCAGTGGTTTGGTAGCAGAAGGTGGAGAATTTGATTGTGTGGTAGGTGAGGGAAGTGTAAGGGGTGCACTTACATCTGCAGAACTCCTTCCACAGAGCTAGCAAGCACCAATTACAAGTGGGAGTCAAGCAAGCACAGAAGCAGGCATGAGTCAGACAAGGGACTGGCAGAGCTTAACCAAGTGGTCAAACGTCACTAAAGAGCTTACAGTCAGTTCAATGTGTAGGCCAGAAGAACACTGCTATTGTTCAGCCTGGGGATATTCTATCCTCAGGCTGCCTATATATACTACATTAGTGGCTGTGCAGTTACTAATATTGTTGAACTAATCAGGCCTCAGTATGTAATGGAGTATGATTAACAATAATTAATGCTGAGTAAGGTCCATGCATATGACTCATCAAGGCTGACTAATAGAAGACAGAAGGGGATAGGGTGGGCCAAGCGGTCATTCAAATGTGCTAAGAGTGGGCACGTTCTCAGACTGAGCTTGGAGTAGAGTTGGACATGGTTTAGAAACTGGTCCTCTGACAGGAAGCTTGCGTTAGTTGCAACTGTGTCTCTAGGTGCAGCAAGCAAGTCCAGGCCTTATTATGAGGAGCCCAGGCATCCAAAGGAGTGTCTGAATTGGCAAGCTGAGACATGGAGTTCTGTGAGTGTTTAAGCCAAGTGAGGAAGCAACAAATAGGGACTCAGAAAGTCTTGGCAGGCTATGAGGAGCTTCCAGACCAGAGTTAAAAGACTTGTTCTGCTGTAAGGGTGACCTTGAAGAGCTCAATCACAAAACTCACAGAGGGGAATTCAAAGTTATATTAGGAATGATAATCAATGATACAATGGTAACTAATCACCTAGCAGAGGGGAATTCAAAGAGAACAAGTCTAAGGATCTCTGCTGCTTGGTGCAGTGCATTAGCAGGTAGCAGAGGCATGAGAACAACTGTACAGGTGACCAGAGCTAAATTTGACCTTGAATAATGCTTGAACAGGGAGTGTGGAGAGTGGTGCTGTGCTGGAGCATAGTGAAGTGCCAAAAAAGGAAGTTTCCTGATAAAAAGGCTTTGGCACAGGCCAGGGAAAGCACTAGTAATTGCTGGAGCAGGCACTGATGTGGGAGCTGCAGATGGAGAAAGTGTAGAAATTGCTGGGCCAGTGCTGATGTGGTGGCTACAGGTGGTGATGGCTGATGGGTGCCAAGAGTGGTGGTGGCTGGTGGTGGTGACAGGCGGTGATGGCCAAGGAGCCACCAGAGTTGGCAGTGGTGGTTGCCAAGAGGCTTGGTCATGTAGTGGTCTAGGCCCAGAACATTGTAGGGCTGGTTTGGAGAGGTGGAAGTCTCAGTGATAAGCCCTCAGTTGTGTCAAAAGAAGTACTAATACATTTTCTAGCACAGGCTTGTAGACTAATGATTAGCATGCCCCATGGTCTACCTAGTGTCCATCACAAGAGCTAGAGTTCAAATCCTAGTACAAGCTTTTCTTATATTGTGCTGTATATTTTCCCATTTATTTTACTTTATTTTCTTAACCACTAAGAATTCATTGGCATTGCTGTGGCATCTTAGTGATTGTCATCATTTGATGGCACTGACAGTTTTGTGATTTTATACCTACTTCTTGGCATTTTGACATGACAGACAGCTTGACTGGCACCACTAGGCATTGCCAAGGACTGGTTGACATTTTCTTATATAAAAGATTGTTGGTTAGTATTTACCTACCAAGTTTTCAACACCTTGGTCTACAGCGGCACCATCAACAACTTCATTGATGAATCTTTGGCAACGCTTGCTGCAACACCCCAGAGATTACTCCTCCCCATCCACTTCACTCTCTTTGATGGCAGCTCTACCTCTGCTGGTGACATCACCCACTACATACAGACCACCCTCACTTTTGCCAACAATCAGCAGCAAGACCTCTGGCTGCTCATGACCTGTCTGCACGCCTCTGCACCCCTCATCCTGGGCTTCTCCTGGCTCCACTCCACCAACCCTTGCATCAACTGGTAACATCTCACACTCCACTTCAACCACCAAACTCTGGAGCACCTGGAGCCCATCTCCTTCAATGTCACTGCCCTGGCCAGCACCACTGACCACCCCCACACTCTCCCACAGCTCTGCTTAAAGTCTGCCCAGTTGTTTGTCATTGATTCCTGACTCGGCAACTTTCCACAAGTCTTCACCACCCTCATTGACAGTGAGGCCACTGGCAAATTTGTTAGTGACTAGCTCAACCTCCCCCACAACCTCCTCAATAGACCCTTGGAACTACAACTCTTTAACAGTAAGCCCACCACTGCTGGGCCTATCACTAAAGCACACTTCAGTTCCATTGTACTCAACAATGGTCTATGGTTCTTGGTCGACCTCCTAGTTACACAGCTCCCAGAGACCACCCCCATCGTGCTAGTGCTCCCCTGGCTACACAACATTGATAAGACCCAGGTTGTATCAACAGGCGTACTAACAATTTTCCTGGCACAACCGCATGAGTTAGTGGTTAGCACGCCCCAGGGCTTACCAGCCACCCCCTCCAAAAGCTGAGGTTTGAACCCCCGGCCTATGCTTGGCATATTTTTCACCATTATTTTTTGAGTTATTTACTTCATTTTCTTGACCCTGAGGTTTTGCCGGTGTTGCCGCTGTTCCCTAGTAACTGCCATCATTTCATTATATTGACATTTAGGTGATTCCATACTTACTGATGGTATTTTTAACATGACAGACAGCTTGACTGATGCCGTTAGGCGTCGCTAAGAGCTGATGGACTTTTCCTATATAAAAGATTGTGGTCTACTATTTGCTTACTAGTTCCCCATGTTGGCGACTCAAGAGTTGCCAACGGCAACCTCGCCTACACTTTACTTTCTATACTGTACTTATAGCATGCAAAATAACAAGTTACCTTCACCGTCACCTCTTATGCTTGGGCTTGAGAGCTCAATCTTGTCTCTTATAAGTCTACTCTACGCCAAGCGCACTTTTGTACAGTGTCCTTTGTCTCGCCACCGGGTTTACGCTGGTGTACTAGGAATTCTTATGCCTTGCAACTGTGGCAGGCACCTTACACTTGGCAACCACGCTAAGCTTACCTTCACTACTTCCTTACCGCTGTCCTCTGCTAACCTGTTTTCTGGGACCCTGCCCAGCTCACCTCGACCAACAAGCCCAACGCTTTACGCCTTGTGACTGCCTACCCAGACACCACTAGGTACAATTTTGGGCATCATCAACGTCAACCCTGACATTAATTGGCTCATCATGAAGTTTCTTGGTACCGGTGCTTGTCTCACCACCATCTACCTCTGCCTCCAACCTATCGACAACCCCAGCAAGGCAGGAGCTATCAGCACCCTGACAGCACCCCTGGACATCTCTGGTGAACCCCCTCCACCTCAATCCATCTTGGGCACACCCCCAGCCTTTTCCCCCAACATCCCCTGCAATAAGTACTAAGGCCTCAACTACCCTGCCCAGCACCCCTAGACAACCCTGGACACCAACAATGCAAATCAGCCACCTAGCCTCCTTGACCCAGAAGCCCTTGACATCAAAATCATTGGCCTGGCCCCCTTTACCTGCATTATCCAAGATGGTATCCCCATCTTCCAACTCCACATCTCCCCAGCACTCCTGGAAGAACACCTAGGCACAGACACCACTACTCTGGAACAAAAAACAGAGGAACAGATATTACACAAAGTAGTTTCTCCAGAGTATCATGAGTTCACTGACATGTTCTCCAAAGGCAGTGCCAAGGAGCTCCCTCCACACCAGTCATATGACCACAAAATGAATCTCAAAAATGGCATCACGCCCCCATCGATCTCTGCCACCAGGGCTCCAGTCCTATTTGCTAAGAAGAAGGACAGTTCTCTGCACCTTTGCATCGACTACCAGGACTTCAACAAAGTCACCAAAAAGAACTGGTATCCACTTCCCCTCATCAGTGACCTTGTTGACCACCTCCGCAGTGCCAAAGTCTACACTAAGATTGACCTCTGCTCCAGTAATAACAACATCTACATAGCCCTGGAGCATGAATGGAAAACTGCCTTCTGCACCCACTACAGCCTCTTTGAGTACCTTGTGATGCCCTTTGGTATGACCAACTCCCCTGCCACCTTTCAGTACTCCATAGATGACATCTTCCACAACACATGAACAATGTTTTTGTTATTGTGTATCTGGACAACATCCTGATCTACTTGAACTCGCTGGAGGAACACCACGACCATGTTCACTGCATCCTCAAATGACTCCAGGAGTACCACCTACATGCCAAACTAGAGAAGTGCTTGTTTCACACCACCAAAGTTGAGTACCTTGGCATCATCATTACCTCAGACAGCATTCACATGGAGCCTGCTAATGCAATGCCTCTGACTATGCTATTGCCAGCATACTCTTGCAGATGGATTCCAGTGGTGACAAGCTCTGGCCTGTTGCCTTCTACACTCACTCAATGATCCCCATGGAGCTCAACTATGACATCTATGACAAAGAGCTCCTCACCATTGTTGAAGCCTTCAAGCAGTGGTGGGCCTACCTCAAGAGTGCCCTGCATTAAATTCAAGTCTACTCGGACCACAACAACCTACAGTACTTCACCACAACCAAACAGCTCAGCTGCCGCCAAGCCTACTGATCAGAAATCTTCTTCTTCAAGTATGACTTCACCATCCACTACTGCCCTGGCCAACTTGGTGCCAAGCCCAACGCCCTCAACCAGAGACCAGACATGTACTCAAAGAAGTTATTCAAGGTGGAGCGCAATGCCTTTAACCATTAAGTGGTAATCTCACCTGAACATCTTCATGCCGTGCTGATTATGAATGAAGAAGGTATTCTGCAGGAACACCTTCTTTACTCAGCATGACCCTCAGCACACCTCCACAGACAATGCCAACAACAACTGCCCTTTCACCCTCTCCCCCAACAACCGACTCCTTCTCTGGGATGGACGAATCTATGCTCCAGACTACAAGAAGATTTGCCTAGACATCCTCTGCCAGCACCATGACCACAAGCTCTGCAGACATTCCAGGATTTGTAAGACCCTTCAACTCATCTTCCAGACTTACTTTTGGCCAGGCATGAAGAAGGACATCACTTGGTATGTCCAAGCTTGCAAGTCGTGTCTCCAGGCCAATGTTCTCCACCACCACCTCTATAATCTCCTTGAGCCACTCTCCATTGGTTGCCGTCCCTGATCCTCCATCTTGATGGACCACATAGTCGAGTTCCCCAAGTCAGAGGGCTTTGATGCCATTCTTGTTGTCATCTGCTACCTCACCAAACAAGCCATCTTCATCCTCTGCCGCACCACTGATGCCCTGGAGTTTGCCAAGCTCTTCCTCAAACATGTATTCTCCAAGCATGGACTTTTGGATGACATTGTATCCAACTGCAGTCCTCTATTTGTCTCCCAGTTCTGGCAGTCTCTGTGTAAGGCCCTCAAGATTACCACCACCTACTACCTAGAGACCAATGGCTAGACCAAACAGGTGAACCAAGTCCTAGAGCAGTATCTCTGCCTCTATGTTAACTACCTACAGAACAACTGGTACATGGAACTGCCCCTAGCAGAGTTCACCTACAACAACACCCCTCATTCCACTACCAGAGTGTCACCTTTCTATGCTCATCAAGGTTACAACTCCTGGCTCACCCTTTCCCTTAGAAACATCCTCCCATGTAGCCCACAAAGTTGCTCAGGACCTCCAGTCACTCCACCAGTTCCTCCAGGACAAAATTGACATTGCCAACAAAGCATATGCCAAGCACACCAATGCCCACCATGAAGTCACTCCTGACTGGACTCCTGGCACTCTTGTCTAGCTCAACTGGCGCAATGTGAAGACCTGACAACCCTTGATCAAGCTTAATTACAAACACTTGGTTCCTTCAAGGTTCTCTGGAAGGTCTTGACTCACACCTACAAGCTTGACCTACTCCTGGGACTCAAGGGCCTACACTCAGCCTTCCATGTCCACCTCCTCAAAAAGTACACCCCAGACCCCTTCCCTGGACAGTGACCCAGCTGGCGACCACCCATTGAAGTTGAAGATAAATACCACTACAAGGTCAACCATATCCTCAACCTCCTGACTTATCTGTGGCCACCCTCACTACCCTATTTGCTGAAAAGGTTATAGACTTGAGGATAACACCTAGAGACTCCAGAAAAACCTTGCTGGCACCCCCACCAAGCTATAAGACTTCCACTGGCAGTACCCCAACAAGCTCCAGGACCCCCAGGACTAGCACTCACAGACGGAATTAGTGGGCATAAACCCCTGCCTCTGATTTCATCAGGGATTCAACTTCAACCAAGACCCCTACAACTCCAGACGTGACAAGAAAGCATATTAGACAGACTAAAATTACAGAATATTTACCAGCAAACAAAAAAAAATAAAAAAATGTAGGACCAGGACAGGCAGGGCTCGATGGCTAGTTTACTCCCTCATTGCTTTCTGTCACCCCACCACTTCCCCCTGGTGCTGGCCCTGCATTCACTATTGCTGTCTCCACTTGAGCTGCCAACAACGCCAACAACGCCAGAAGGTCTTTCCGCAATGGCAATGACTCTTTCATGTCAACTGCCATGTCCATCCACGACTTTAGAGCAATCACATTTTGCTGCCAGTGCCCCACCAACAACAGGTTCAGCTGACCCAGGCCATGGTCCAGCTCTAGGGGCAAGTTGAATGGCATCTGTGCAATACTATCCCAGAGCAATGCCTAGGCTGCTGACGCACTGTCAAAAAGCAACTGGTGCTCCCAGACTCATCCTACACCAACGGTCAGCTAAGGAGGTAAAAGTAGAATGGCCACTCATGCAGAACCCTTTCCCAGCATGATGCCGCCTCTACCAATGCTCAGTCCCTCCATCAAATCACCTCCGGCTCTGCCACCCATGCTGTCCTCACCGCTTGCCCCTCCTCTGACACTGCGCCCATGACCCTGGCCTCCAACTCTGCCACCTAGGCCCGCAATGCCACCAGCTCCACCTCATGCTCCCTCACCACTGCCAGTGCCATGTTCTGGTCCCACTAAGCTATGTTCCAGTTCATTGTTGCTGCCACCACCTTTTTCCACCTCCTCTCTGCCTGATTGGCCTTTTGCAAACATTGGCACAGATACACCTTTGATGCTAGCAAGCTTTTCTTGACCATCTCCTGCAGCAAAAGCTGGGGATGCACTGAAATAAGCAAAAAAACATGGAGTCCTGGCAGACCTACAATGTGTTGCCCCAAGGCTCTTGCTTGGCCCTGCCTTGGGAGACAGGGACGCCTGCCACTTGCCCCAGATGACTGTTGATGGCCTCTGCCTCCTGCATAGCAGGCCCACTCTAATCAGTGGAGCCAGGGCCAACTCCTCCTCCCTGCTCTCACTAGAATCCTCCCCTAACTCAGACTGATTCTTCTCACTTCCTCCAGGATGCAAAGCCTCCCCACCACCCATTACTGCACTTGCCAACCACAGCTTCACCTCCTCACTCATCTGTCCTAGAACCCAGTTCAATGACCACCCCTGCTCTGCCACCACGCATGTTGCCCACCACAACCTTGACACCAAACACTTCTCATGCTTGAAACAACACGAGAGGCATACTGATGAGTCCTGATGACCCTCAGCCATCAGTACCTCAAACTCACAAACATTTCCTCAACAGGTGCAAAACACACACTAGCAACACAATCAGAACAGCTCTAGGATGAAGATGAGGAACTCACTGGACCATGTGTCTGACACCACACCTACGTTGAGGAGCCCTGGAGATGATTCACCACCGCAGCAAAATGGTCAAGCATCACGTCTGCCTGAGGCACTGGATGGAACACCTCTGGGGCTAGAGGAGGCCACAGTGGGTGAATCAACAACATCAGTGCAGACTGGACAGGCCAGCAATGCACAACAACTGCAGGGAGCACTCAGGAGGGCCCTGCCACCAATGATGACACACCTAGAAAATGCAACATCAGTAAGTAGGAGCTCTGAGACAAACAAGAACTTACAAACAAGAACTTACAACACATCATTTCTGCCCACTGGCAACCCTAGCAATGCTTAAAGGAGGCTCGGCACTTCTTGTAGGCCATCCATGCTTTCAAGTTGCTTTTGTTGGAGGGAGGAGAAGTAGGAGATGACAATGAGGAAGACATGAGGAATGAGTGGTTAAAAAATTGGCAATTTTTTTTTTCTTTTATTTGTGTATGGAACTTCTTGATGAGTGCCAGACTTTGACTTTGATGCCAGAAGCAGCACTACCACCCACAATTTTTGCATGTCTTGAGAGTCTCAACACTGAAGGGGAGGTGATGTCATGACCTGCTACCAACCTCTAGCACTTAGCCTTGGTCCTGGGACTCCAACCTCCTCAAACCAACCTCCACAACTGTTCCAGGCCCAGACTGCTACTCAAACAGCCACCTTAGCAGCCCCAGCCATCACTGCCCATCACTGCCACCAGCCACCACACACCTTCAGCATCCTCCTGGCCATCACCGTCTGCAACCGCCACATCAGTGCCAGCCCCAGCTATCTCCAGTGCTTCCTCAACCGCAGCTATTACATCAGTGCTGGTGCTAGCAACCTCCAGCGCTCTCTCTGGCCCATGCTAAGGCCCCCCATCATGCATCATGACCATGCATCACCACTAATCCAACCTCCACATGCCACACTCCACTCCTGCTTGCCTCTTCACCTCATCGCCATTCCATGCCTCCATGCTCCCAAAGCAAGACCTTCCTTTGAGGAGTTTCCTTTGCGCTGCACAACATACATCAACCCTGCCACCACCTTGCATGATCCCCAGGCTTCATCTTAAGCTCCAGTGCCATGACTCATCACTGGGACCTGGACCTGAACTCTGGGGCCTATGTACTGCACAGTATATAAGTCATGGAGTAGCAACTAGTACTTTAGTCTTGATATTGCTGTACTTCTTGTTTCTAGTTTTGTATTTCATCTCTGTCTCTTAGTCTCTGTGCCCTGGTTTCCATTTTTTGAATTATTTCTTTTTTGTATTGTACTTGTCTTGTATTGTCTTGTCTCCACTTTTCTTACTCATCTTGTACTCTCAATCTATCTCTGCTTCATCTCTCTTCCTTTGCCTCAAGTCTCTAAGTCTTGTTTCTTCTCTCTCATCTCTTGACTTCGCATTGATGCAAAGTTAGATTTATTTCAATCTTATTAATAGGCTTATCTGATCAGATTACAATAAATCTATTTGCTTAAGTTGCATTGGGCTTGGTTACACGTGTGCACACCTTTTAAAATCAACAAAATAATATAGTTTATTGGTTTTAAAGTGGTCTTTAATTCACACTAAAGTGTAATGTAATCAAAACCAGTCCAGTTCCCAAATAAAACTAATATATTCCCAAGAAGACTAACTACTGCTCCTGAGCCTAAGAATCCGCTAGCTGG
>JABCKQ010017724.1:0-10689 GCA_018857305.1 Termitomyces sp. T159_Od127 | reverse complement strand
TCGGATTCTTGGGGCCACGACCAGTAGTATTTTCACAATACACATCCGCAACTTGAATTTGCAGACAATGTTCTACTCTTGTACTGTCTGTGTTCCTTACGATGGTGCATTGAGCGAACCGAGACTAGAAGGTAACAAGCACGTCCATGACAACTCTTCGGTTCGTGGAGTGTGCAGGGACACTGGCGATGTTTAGTGAGGACGGAGGAGTACAAGCCCGACAGCCGGAATTGATGGGTTGGAGGCAGAACTTCTCCACGACTTGCATGGATAGTGTTCCATACTCAAAGAGCCTCAAATATCTAATTGTATTCACTCGTACATATATCTAGATACCTGGCAACGATGCTGTTCAAATTATTCGTAGTCATGACCCATGGAGTCAATGTATTATTACATACCAAGTCAATCCACACATCACATGCTGTTCAAGATATGTTTGGTAACCATGCCAAGGTGGTCAAAGCGTGAGATAACAAAATGGGTAATCCATTCGAGTTTCAAGTTTAACTCTCACACCCATTCTCGATAGGAAACCAGAATTATCACCATGCAAAGCACAAACCTTTCAACTTCCCGTGGACTAAGGCTTCTAGCCCTCGGTAGGCTGATCCTTTTCCTTCATGCTTCCCCTTGGGTCTCACATACCCAACCCCAGATGACGGGGGTACTCGTGGTCTCTCCGAGCTTCTAATCATAGAAGAGCTTATGAACAGGATAAAGTCCATTACCAATGCTTCCGTGACACCAAAGCCCTGCGAGTATTTTGATATGATTGGTGGCGTCGGAATGGGAGGGTACGTCCCATACGATATTTAGTTCTGTGTTTTTCTCACGCTTGATCACCTAGACTTCTTGCACTGATGCTTGGACGGCTCAAGATGCCAATTGACCAGGCCATCAAGGAATATGTTATCTTCTGTTCTAAGGTTTTCTCAAATAAGAAGTGGCAAAGCAGGAATGAGAAGTTCAGAGCCTCAGTCTTTGAGGCTAGCATGGAAGCAATGATTAAATCATCTGGGTTGTTACCAAATGCTTTACTGCAAGATTATGGTTTCCAAAGTTGTAAAAGGTTTGTGTATCACCTTTGTGAAGGATAGAGAATAACCTGGATTATCTCTAGTTTTGTTGTGGCACTTCCAGCTTCTAACATGACACCACGGTGTTTTCATTCATACACAGTGGGTGCAAATCAAGGCTCCAACTGTACTATTGTGCAAGCAGCACGTGCAACTACTGCCAATCCTGGATTTTTCAAGCCTGTGGTGATCACTGATAGAGTGATTTCAGAATCTTTTATTGGTGGTAATTTTGGATATAACAATCCAAGCAGGTCTGTTCTTGAGGAGACAGAATCTGTGTTTAGTCATTCTGCACCAGTGGCCTGCCTTGTTAGCATAGGTGCTGGAAAGCTTGACTCTCCTTCATTGCAAAAATCTGATATGAAACATATGCTGGATATTCTCAGTCAAATTGCAGCTGACAGTGAAAAAGTTGCTGAGGAGTTGGAAACAATATATACATGTTCCTGATGTGTTTTTCAGACTCAATGTTGAACAAGGGCTGCAGAACTGTGCTTTGGATGATTGGAAAAAGTTATCAGAAATCAAAACCCACACTCTGTCTTACTTGCTTCAACCTACTATTAAGAAAAAATTTCATAATATAGTACAAGCTCTGCATAACTGTCCTTACAAAATCTCTGTTGGAAGCTTAAAAGACCCATTGTTGCTTAGCAAGGTTGAGGAAGCAGTGTTAACAAACAGTCACACTGATACTTATATCAGCATGAATAATCTTGGAAGTACTCTACAAAAGGCTGGAAAGCTCCAAGAAGCTGAAGAAATACAGAGACAGGCTTTAGCTGCTCAGCAAACAGTGTTAGGGAACGACCATCCTGATACTTTGATTAGCATGGATAATCTTGGAACCACTCTTCAAAAGGCTGGGAAGCTCCAAGAAGCTGAAGAAATACAAAGACAGGTCTTGGCTGCTCGGCAAGAATTGTTAGGAAATGTAGAGTAAAATACAATTCTAGTCCTCAGTCACTCAATGTAAAATAAAGTCAACTGTTTATTACCTGTAGAGTAAAATATAACTTTAGTCTACAGAAATACATGAGTTGTGACAAACTAATTCTACTCACCCTCAGTCACTCAAATGTAATGTAAAGTCAACTGAGGGTGTTTGTCACATATTCTAGAATAAGAAGGAAAATAAAATAGAGTTTAGAGACCAAGACTAGCAAATTCTGATTGCCTGGCTGTGTGCCCATGGCACAGGGGATAACAGGGAGGTATGCCATAAAAGGAAGTAAAAGGTAATATTATTATGTACATCAATAGTGATGTAAGTCTATCCTCAACAGGAAATAGTCATTCTGACACTTTTATCAGCATGGATAATCTTGGGACCACTCTTCAAAAGGCTGGAAGACTCCAAGAACCTGAAGAAATACAAAGACAAGCTTTGGCTGCTCAGCAAATAGTGTTAAGGAAGAGTCATCTTGATACTTTGATCAGCATGGATAATCTTGGAGCTACTCTACAGAGGGCTAAAAAGCCTGATGAAGCTGAAGAAATAAGATTCTATAGTAGCAATAATCCAGACACTATTCAAGCTATGTGTGATCTTGCTGCAACATTTTGTAAAAATGGAAAGTTCTAGGAGGCAGAGAAGCTTCAGCAAGAGGTGCTTAGGATTATGATAGAATTCTATGGTAGTAGTCATTCAGAAACTATCCAAGCTATGTCTGATCTTGCTATGACATATGTAGCAATTACTTGCCTCCTTCTCTTGCTACAACATGCAGATGACTTCAATCAAGTCCTTCTAGATTCAGGTTATGCTGGCACTTACTTCATTCTAAATTCAACTCTGATGCAATTGACCTTCTTAATCCAGAACAGGAGATATATCTTATTTTAATGCAGACTTTGCAATGTCTGATGAGTTATATGATTTGTTGCAGCAGAAAGTAGGTCTTAATTTCACCATTGAAATTATTACTGCTGCAGAAGCTTTATCCTTCTTTGAGACAATAATTGATACAAGTGTGGATAAAAGTTCCAATGCATCATTTGAAGATAGCAATGGAATATCTACTAGTGAAAGTGGAGAAAGTCATAATGCTAATTTTGGAAATGAAGGTGGAAGCAGAGATAATAGTGCATTTAATGAGAAAAATGCAGATAACAGTGATAGCAAAGGTGGGAAAATCAATGGTGGAAGTGGTGACAGTGGTAGTGGCAATAGTGATAATAATAGTCAAGGTGGTAGTGGTAGTGGAAGTGATGGTGGTGGAAGTGTCAGTGGTAGCAGTGGTAGAAGTGGTGGTGGTGGTGGTGGTGGTGGTGGGAGTGGTGATAGTGGTGATAGTAATGGCAGAAGTAACAGATCAATTCAAATTTCACTCAAATCTATTATCTCTACTGTTGATAGTAAGGTTATTTATTATTAGTTATACTGTTGACATTGTGGTAAGTAATTCTTTGTCAATTTGTTGATTTTCAAAGTAAATCCATAAATATTATGTTAGATTTATGATGAAGGAACTCAAAACTGAAAAGATCAACCTGCAATAAAGGCAGAACTTAGCCAGTGTCTGTAAGGGTGACCTCTGGAGGCTATGGCTCAGTCACACAGCTGGCAGAGGGAGATCCAAAGTATATTAGAGTATATACCAACAATATCATAATAACTACTCACCTGGCAGAGGGAGATCCAAAGAGAACAAGTCTAAGGATCCCCTATGCCAAGATGGACGCTTCTGAGGCTTCAGAAGTGTGAGAAACAACTGTACAGGATGACAAAACCTTAAAAAACTCGAAAATTGCAAGACAGGACAAATTCGGAGTTTTGGAAGTCAGAAGGGCAAACTCCGGATTATATATAAGCAGCCTATATGCGGTGCTGAGGGGCCATACTTGTCTGAGATAGCTGAAGACCCAGAGCACCTCAGAGGCTGAAAGTAGTACCAACAGATAGCATTGAAGAAGTAGAAGCAGTAAAGTAAAAGAATGACAGAAGAAATCAAGAAATGAATGAAAAGGGAATGAAGAAATAAAGAGTGAAAAAGGGAGGGAATGAGGAGTCCCCTGACAGTGTCAGGTTCCGCTGACTATGGGGGCTCAGTCCACTGGGCAAATACCTTATGTGGTGTTCACGGGGCCCACAGACGCAATGTACTGTCAGGAGCGTGAGGCGTAGGAGACCAGGGGTGCAGGGGGGGGAGTGATTGGGGAGTTCACTGGTAGCGCTGGGATGGGAGGATGAGTGCCAGTGGGGGTGGGAGGACGAGTATCAGGGCTAGGTGCGAGTCCCAGAGTTGCAAGAAGATAGAACAGGCGAGCGCCAGTGCATGAGCGAGTCCCGGGGATTAATGGTCAAGGGGTTGGGGCAGACGCAGGGACTTAGCGAGTCCTGGGGATCGAAGCGAGGGGAGCAGAGATTAAGCAAGCCGAAAGGAGAAAGAGTTGAGATAAGATGAGAGAAGGCAGGATGGAGCGAGTTGGAACTTGAGGTGGGAAATAGAGCAGATCAGGAAAACTTAGAGATCAGGGCAAGGGAGAGGGAACAAATGGAAATGAGATTAGAGGAAGAGACGAGTAGAGACAACAAATAGGAGATGCAAGTACGAGAATAAATGAAATAGAGTCAAACAAGTAGAAACCAGAACATACAAGGCTATGAGACAGAGATGAAACACAAGAAATGATACGAGAGGTACGGCAATATCAAGACTAGAGTACTACTTACTACTCTACAACTTATATACTGCGCAGTAGGTAGGCCCCAGGGCTCAGGCCTGGGTTCCAGTGGTGGGTCGTGGCACCAGGGCTTGGGGTGAGACCCGGGGATTGTGTGGAATGGTGGTGGGAGTTGAGACATGTCGTGTGGCGCTGAGGTCTTGCACTGAGAATGCAGAGACATGCAGCGGCTAGGCGGCGAGGAGGGGAGCGGGAGTGGGGCATGGCGTGCGGAGGTCAGGTCGGTGGTGATGCATGATTGTGATGTGTGATGGGGGTCTCAGCACGGGCTGGGGGGTGTTGGGTGTTGCTGGTGCCAGTGCTGATGTGGTGGTTATGGGCGGTGTGATAGCTGAGGCTGGCGCTGATGTGGCAGTCACAGCGATGATGGCCGGTGGGGTGCCAGAGGTGGCGGTGGCTGGTGGCAGTGACTGGCGGTGATGGCCAGGGGTTGCCAAGGGGGTTGGCTGGGTAGTGGTCCAGGCTTGGGGCAGTCGTAGGGGTTGTTTTTGAGGAGGTTGGAGTCCTGGGGCCGGGGCTAAGTCCCAGAGGTTGGTAGCAGGTCATGACATCACCCTCCCTTCAGCGTTGAAACCCTCAAGATGCACAAAGTCATGGGTGGCTGTGCTGCTTCTGGTGTCGAAGTCTGGCAGCCATCAAGAAGTCCTGTATGCAGATAAAAGAAAAAAACTTGGCCAATTTTTCCCAACCGTCTTTCCCTTATGTCCTTACCATCGCTGTTGTTTCCTACTCCCCCTCCTACCGATGAAAGTAACATGGATGCATGGGCTGCCTATGGGGAGTGCTGGGCATCGTTCGAGCATCACCAGGGTTGTCAGTGAGCAGTGACATTGCATCATGAGTACCTGCTTGCCTCAGGATACTTACTAGCTGACGTTGCACCTTTCACATCTTGGGGAAGCTGAGGAGGGTCAGTCAGAGTCGGAGGAGGAGTCGAGTGGCAGCAAGGAGGAGGAGGAGTCGGCTCCGGCCCCCCTTGTCCTGGTGGAACTGCTGCATGGGAGGCAGCGACCATTGGCAGTAGCGTGGGGCAAGCGGCAGGCCTCCCTGTTGCCAGAGGTGGGGCCAAGCAATAGGCCCTGAGGAGACGTGTTGATGGCGGGTCCCCTGGAGGTCCACATCTTCTCACCAACTTCAGTGCATCCCCAGCCCCTGCTGCAGGAGTTGATGGAGCAGAGCCTGCTGGCATCGACTGTCAAGTTGCGCCGGTGCCTGCAGGAGGGACATGTGTGAGCTGAGAGGGAGCATGGTGAGCTGATGGCAGCAATGATGGACTGGGATTGGGCTCGATGGGATTGGGACGTAGCGTTAGTGGCAGTGTGTGAGCGGGATGCAGAGTTGACGGTGCTGAGAGCCCAGGTGGTGGAGCTGGAGTCAAGGGTGGTGAGGGAGACGCTAGAGGAGGGTCAGGCAGTGGGGGCAGCACAGGCAGCAGAGCGGGAGGTGCAGGACTGGGCATTGCTGGAGGTGGCATCATTCCAGGAGGAGGTTCTGCGTGAGTGGTCCATTTGCTGCCTAGCTTGTTAGCTAACTTTTGATGTAGGCTGGGCCCAGGAGCACCGGACGGCGCATCAGCGGCCCATGCATTGCTCTGGGAGGGTGTGGGCCAGATGCCCTTCAACTTGCCTGTGGAGCTAGACATTGGTCTAGCTCAGTTGGACATCCTGTTGGTGGGACACCAGTGATGGAATGCAATCGCCTCTGGGTCATGGCTGGACGTGGTGGTCGACACAGGGGAAGGATTACCGGTGCAGGAGGAACATCTGGCATTGCTGGCGACCCAGATGGAGATGGCAATGTTGGTCACATGGCTGGCAGCAGGGAGTCAGGAGGGGGTGATGAAGAAGTCGATTAGCCGCTGTCTGCCGAGCTTACCAGGTTCTACCCCCTTTTTTTTTGGACTTGTCTTTTTGGGCCAATTCGTCTTGTATTATTCTGTACTTCGTAATTTGCAACATACTTGTATTGTTGTGGCGTCTGGGGTTCTTTGGTGGGGGGAGTGAGAATTGGGAGTGGTAAGTATGCAAGAAGACACGTAGGAGTCTTGGTGGGAGTTGAATCCCTGATGAAACCAGAGGCGGAGGTTACACCCATCAATGCTGTTTGTGAGCGCTAGTCCCAGGAGTCCTGGAGCTTGTTGGGGTGCTACTGGTGGAAGTTCTGGAGTTTGGCAGGAGCGCTGGCGAGGTTTCTCTGAGGTTCCCAGGTGTTGTCCTTGGGCCCATAGCCTTTCCAGCGGATGAGGTAGTGAGGGCAGCCATGAACGAGTCAGGAGTCGAGGATGTGGTCGACCTTGTAGTGGTATTCATCCTTGACTTCAACGGGTGGCAGTCGGTTGGGTCACTGTCCAGGGAAGGGGTCCAGGGCATATTTTTTGAGGAGGCAAACGTGGAAGACTGAGTGTAGTCCCTTGAGTCCTGGAGGCAGGTTGAGCTGGTAGGTGTGGGTCAAGACCTTCCGGAAAATCTTGAAAGGGCTGAGGCGTTTGTGATCAAGCTTGATCGAGGTCACCGGGTCTTCAAGTTGCGCCAGTCAAGCCAGACGAGGGTACTGAGGGTCCAGTTGGGGGTCGCTTTGTGGCAGGTGTCGGCATGCTTAGCGTAGGCCTTATTGGTGGTGTCGATTTCATCCTGGAGGAATTGGTGTAGTGACTGGAGGTCTTGGGCAACTTTGTGGGCTATGTGGGAAGGGATGTCTCCAAGGAAGAGGGTGAGCCAGGGGTTGTAACCTTTATTAGCATAGAAAGGTGACACGCCAGTGGCGGAATGGGGTGTTGTTGTAGGTGAACTCCACCAGGGGCAGTTCCGCATGCCAGTTGTTCTGTAGGTAGTTGACGTAGAGGCAGAGGTACTGCTCCAAGGTCTGGTTCACTTGCTTGGTCTGGCCGCTGTCTCTGGATGATAGGTGGTGGAGAGGTTAGTCTTAATTTTGAGGGCCTTACACAGAGACTGCCAGAACCAGGAGACAAATAGGGGGCTGCAGTCAGATACAATGTCATCTGGGAGTCCATGCTTGGAGAATACATGTTCAAGGAATAATTTGGAAAACTCCAGGGCATTGTTGGTGGTGTGGCAGGGGATGAAGATTGCTTGCTTGGTGAGGTGGCAGATGACAATGAGGATGGCTTTGAAGCTCTCTGACTCAGGGAGCTCAACGATGTGGTCCATTGAGATGGAGGACCAGGGGTGGCGACTGATCAGGAGTGGCTTGAGAAGGCCATAGGGGCAATGGTGGGGAACCTTGGCCCGGAGACACAACTTGCAAGCCCAGACATACCGGGTGACATCCTTCTTCATACCTGGCCAAAAGTAAGTCCAGGAGATGAGTTGAAGGGTCTTACAAATCCTGGGATGTCCATGGAGCTTGTGGTTGTGGTGTTGGTGGAGGATGTCCAGGCAAATCTTCTTATAGTCCAGAGCATAGATTCGTCCGTCCCGGAGAAGGAGTTGGTCATCAGGGGAGAGGGTGAAGGGGCAGTCGTTGTTGGCGTCTTTGGTGAGGGCGTTTTGAGGGTCATGCTGAGCAAAGAAGGTGTTTCAGAGGGCGTGGCAAATTTGGTTTAAGATACCTTCTTCGTTCATAATTAGCATGGCATGAAGGTGTTTAGGCTGAATTACCACCCAATGGTTAGAGGCATTGCACTCTGCTTTGAACGACTTTTTTGGGTACACATCCGGTCTCCAAGTGAGGGCGTTGAGCTTGGTGCCAAGTCAGTTGGGGCGGTAGTGGATGGTGAAGTCGTACTTGGAGAGGATTTCTGACCAGTGGGCTTGGCAGCGGCTGAGCTGCTTAGTGGTGGTGAAGTACTGTAGGTTGTTGTGGTCCAAGTAGACTTGAATTCGATGTGGAGCGCCTTCGAGGTAGGCCTGCCACTGCTTGAAGGCTTCGATGATAGCAAAGAGCTCCTTGTTGTAGATGTTGTAGTTGAGCTCTGCAGGAATCATTGAGCGGGTGTAGAAAGCAACGGGCTGGAGCTCACCACTGCTGGGGTCCTTCTGTGAGAGTATACCAGTGATGGCGTAGTCAGAGGTGTTGCACTCAAGGACGATGGAGAGGGAGGGGTTGAAGTGGTGGAGGATGGGAGTGGAGGTGAAGGCTTTCTTGAGGAGGGTGAATACACTCTAGCACCTGCTGTTCCAGTTCCACGGGGTGTCCTTCCTTGTGAGCCAGTTGAGGGGTTTGGTGATCTTGGAGTAGTTATCAATGAACTGGCGGTAGAAATTGGCAAAACCAAGGAAGGACTGCACCTCGTTTACACTCTGGGATGGAGGTCAGTTGAGGATGGCTTCCACCTTAGCGGAGTCCATGTGAATGCCATCTGGAGTGACTATGATGCCAAGGTACTCGACTTCAGTGGTGTGGAACAAGCACTTCTCCGGCTTGGCGTGGAGGTGGTACTTCTGGAGTTGTTTGAGGATGTGGCAGATGTGGTTGTGGTGCTCTTCCAGTGAGTTTGAGTAGATAAGAATGTTGTTCAGGTACACGATAACGAAAACATTGTTCATGTCATGGAAGATGTTGTTCATGAAGTACTGGAAGGTGGCAGGGGAGTTGGTCATACCGAAGGGCATCACTAGATACTCGAAGAGGCCGTAGTGGGTGCGGAAGGCAGTCTTCCATTCATGCCCCAGAGCTATACGGACATTGTTATAGCTGGAGCGGAGGTTGATCTTGGTGTAGACTTTGGTGCTGTGGAGGCGGTCAACAAGGTCACTAATGAGGGGAAGTGGGTAATTTCTGGGGGGTGGCAGCCAGTGTTGCCAGGGATTTGTTGATGAAGTTGTTGGTGGCACCGCTGTTGACCAGGGTACTGACTGGGGCAGAGGAGTGTGGGAGGGTAGTGCAGAGGAGAAAAACCTGGGAGGATTGGGAGGGGAGGTGAGCCAAGGGGGTGTCTGGGGATAGAGCCATTGCGTGAAGGCATGTAGCCAGGGCAGAGAAGACGTTGAAGTCCAGTCCACAATTTAGTGCATCTTCATGATCTAAACTGCTGTGTCATTTTCTATAAACCAGAAGTCACAGTCTTCACTGTCAATGGTCCATGCGGCTCGTTCTACAACCTGGCATTTAGGGCACTCATTGATGAAGTGACTTTGCTCACCGCACAAAATGCATGCCCCCTCATGCTGTCGCTTCTCCTGTGTCTCCTCTAGTATGTTGATTCATGGCTGATTCCTGAACCTACTCATGCACAGGGCCTCCTCGTCATCAGTGTAGTCCAGGGTGTCATGGGGTCCTGTAGGCGAGGTGGAGTCAGCCTGGTTGGGGTCTGGGGCTTCCTGTGTATTAGCAGCATTGAGTTGTGTTTGTGGGTGGGGTCCCAGAAGTCGATTGACGTTGGCCGGTCCTCATCCCAAGGGCGGTCATGCAGCAGGGTTGGGAGGCAGTGCAGTGCTGGTGGTCCAGTTGCCTGCAGCGGCCCCGGTTTGCCAGTTAGAGTTCCCAGAGGAGTTCCAAGGTGCATGAGGTACCGAGTACTCGCTGCAGTCCTCCCAATACTGCTGGTTGATCTGAGTGACAAGGGCCTTGTAACCATTGTAGCTGGGCTGTTTGAGGGCGAGGTGGAGGACGTCCTTGATGTGTTGAGGCAGAGCGCGGCAAAGGGTGAATCAGAGAGCGTTGTAGTTCCAGCCAGTTTTGTAGGCCTCCTTCTTGAATCGGACAATGAAGGTGGTGAATCGTTTGTTGTTGCACATTCAGAGGTTGAAGAGGTTCTCCTTGGCCTCTGCTACAGTGTCAAATACTCTGAACTTGCTCAAGAACTCCTGTGCAAATGCCTGCCAATTGGACAGTACCAGGCTGTTGGGGTCAAACCAGAGCAGCGCCGTGTAGTGATCAAAGGCGATGCCCTGTAGGTATGAGGTGGCAAAGGCCACATGTGAGCTCTCAAGTTGGAAAATGAGGGGCTTAGCTTGGAACA
>JABCKQ010017723.1:0-10700 GCA_018857305.1 Termitomyces sp. T159_Od127 | reverse complement strand
TCAAGGAGGATGTATGGAATGACAGTGGGGCAAGGAGTCAAGTGGGGAATGTGGTGTGATACATAGATTTTGGATTGAAAGTAATGCAAGTGATGCATCAATCATGATGCATAATGAGTGCTTGGTGAGGGCCAGAGAAGTGCCAATATAGGCTAGGGAAAGCACCAAAAATTGCCAGAGCCAATGCTGATATGGTGCCAATGAGCAGTAATGACTGAGGAGATGCCAGAGGTGGTGGTAATGGATGCCAAATGTGGTAGTGATGGCTAAGTATGTAGTAGTCTAGGTGGTACATGTTCCCAGGGCACCATGGAGCTGATTTGGGGAGGTAGGAGCCCCAGGGTCAGAGCTCATAATTAGAGATAGGCAGTGGATTATGGCAGAAACAGCATAGCCACTCTAAACCTTATTCTAGACAATTGGTGTATTGCTTCACAGGCAAGATTTAACATAACTGAAACAGAATTCCTATCAATAGGGTCCAAGATGTTCCAGCTTAAAGTAATAAGAGAACATTGAATGAAATAAAAAGGGAAAGTAATCCCTGAAAACATGTACATAATAGAAGAAGAAACATCTATCAGAATACTAGGGGCATGGTTTGGTAACAAAACAGACCTAAGAGCTCTATGGACAAATGTCCTGGAAAAAATCAACAGATGTCTAGCAATCTGGGAAAAAAGCCAACCCACAATGAAAGGGCAGAGATATATAGCCTATATAGTTATAGCAGAGATGTCACAATATATGATGCAAGTTCAAAGAATGCTCTCTCTAATCAGTAAACTACTGACAAGAAGAGCTGTTAGCTTTATGTGGTCAGGAAAAAGCTCACAAGTAAATGCAAGCACAATGTTCCACCCTCAAGGCAAAGGAGGGATATCTCTAGTAAACATTAGCATAAGAAACAAGCTATAGGAGTTATGTGGCTGAAGTCATACTTAAAGATGTGCAACAGACCAATCTAGGCCTATGTGGCAGATGCAATGATGGCAGCCAAGACCAAAGAGAATGTTGATGACAGGATCAAAGTCTGCCCCTTCATACAAACTTGAAAGACAAGAATCTCACCTAAGAAAGACATATGCCCTGATATAGTGAGTCTACTTAACACAGCTACTACATGTAAAGTTAGGCCAGAAGGAGTAGCATTCAGTAGAGAAGTTATGAGAGACTTACCAATCTGGTACCACTTTGCAGCAAAAAAGAAACTTGGAAGACTTGATGGAGTGGAGGAAAGCAATAGAGTGCCTAAAAACCAAACACAAGATTAGAACTGTAGGAGAAATAGAGCACTTGGCTGGCAGGCTCAACTCACAAGAGCACCAGGAATCAGATGAGTGTGAATGCAAGGGGTACATGAAACTCAAGAATGAGGTAGATTGCCTCCATCCACACTCATGCATAGTCAGGGCAGAGCAAATGATTAATACTCTGCCAAGTAAGTGGAATCCTTGAGCAACCCAACCCTACAACAATCAAGAATGCAAAGCCAGAGAAGGCAAGGAGGATGAAGGAGGAGGGAGGGTGTACTTTCAACCCCCTATGTAGAACAGGAACATCTGTAGCAGACATATTCAAAGTCTTCACCACAGGACCAAGATACAATGAAGTGTACACACCCAGCAGAAACAATGTAATGCAAGACCTTTTAACAGTCTGCATAGCAGAAACAAAGAAAAAGGTGCAAGGGAGGACAAACATGACAATATCAAATGCAGCAGTGGCCTTTCCCAATAAAGGAGAACTGAATGTAGGGGCCAAATGGTATGGCACTGAAGAATTCAATGAAAGTGGTGCCAAACTAACCATTATACTGGCATCATTGAAGGAAGGCCTAAAAACAGACATAACAATAAATGTCAGGTCAAGTGAGGTTGCAATGCTTATGGAAGACCTGGAGAAGAAGGAAGATGTTGGCTTCATGGGCTCAAAAAATGCAGGTCTTATAAGAACAACAGTGGAACAGCTAAGGATACATGGAGCAAGAATAATGCTGATAGACTTAGAAGACGACTTACCAATGGAAGCAGAGAAAACAGCAAAGCTCCTAGCAAGAGACACCATAAAAAAACAACAGATCATGATCCTCCTCCTAATTCCAACAGAACTGCATGTAACTGGAGCCAAGCTAGTGAAATCTACTCAGGCAATGGCCTACAAATGGTTTCAAAAACAACACCCAGCAACAGAGAGGGCAAGAATGGTGGAAATGCTAAAAAAACATAAAAGAAGTAGTGAAGGGGTCATGTCAAAATACACTGAGCAACAGCCAGATATAGAGGAGCATAAACAACAAAGACTTCTCAAGAAAAATTAGGATCTTCCCATGGAAGTGTGCACATGATGTGTACAAAGTAGAGGCATACTGGAACTGCTCCAACATGAAACCAGGATCACATATAAGCACAATGATGAGGTAAACTCACTGAACTACATCATCACAGAATGTCAATGCCCAGGACAATCAATTGTGTGGGACCTAGTGAGTGAAACATGGATGAAAAGAATGGAAAAGGCCCTACCAAAACAGAGCATAAGTATGATATTAGGAGGCTTCCTGATAACACAGCAAGAAGGCATGAGTAAATCACAACAAGGCCTCATAAGACTGTATAGAATAATAGTAGTGGAATCTTCTTACCTTATTTGGACAATGTGTTGCAGAAGAATTGTACAGAACAATGACATTCCCCACACAAAGGAAGAAAGAACAAACAGATGGAAAAAAAAATGATGTCAAATGGAGCTGAGATAGACATAAAATTAACAGACAGGAAATTAGGGGAAAAAGCAATCTGACAGATCATAGTGACCAAAACATTGGTTGGCACTGATTGGGAAGAAATCTTCCAAAATGATGGGCCCAAAAACAAGGCCCAAAGCAGAGTTTTAGTGGATATATTGTCAGCTACACAAGCTGGAAAGACCTATTGAGGACCAGGAGTCCCACACCTGGTACATAATAGCATTTTCTTGTGGAGAATGAAAACATCAAATTTGTTAAGTAAACCTGCTTGCAACCCCAGGTGACAGCTGCTTGGGCTTCTATTTTTTTTTCCTTTAAATTTTATATACTTACCAGATACCAAGATGAAGGAATACTGGTTCCTGAGGCCTTGATCTCTTACCACCATGTGCTCCACTGACACTGGACACAGCACCTGTGCCTGACATGCCAGGCTGCACTATACACATCCAATACCTCTGACAGAGGCCCTGCACCGCAGGCAGATCATAGAAAGGGCCCCCCAAACTTAAACCACCCCATCCTGCCCAACCAAGGGCCCGAGAGGGGCAAAAGAGGCTACAAGCCACTGAGGATGGGAGGTCCCTCAACCAAAGGTAAATTGAATCTTCATGGTGAGCTCCAACTGGAGCTAAAACCATTTTACCTCGAGGCCAGCCCTGAACATCACATTTTTTTAGGGCACACTCTGGGCAATAAATGGGAGACCAACTGAACAACAAACACAAACCTGCATGCATTGAGACCAAACATAAGTCTGAATAAAGAGCAGAGAATATACAAAAAATGCTCAAGCCCCCTCTAAACATGACTACCCCCAACGAGACTAGGAAAAGGCTCCAGTTGGCGAGCCCAGAGAAATAAATCAGAGTACGTAGCCACAACAAGAAGAGACAATTCACCATGTCTGACCCTCTATCTGACATGGAGGAATCTGAGAATGAGCACACCCCACAGCTCACACCCTCCCCCCTAGCCGTACCCCTCCTAAATAAATGTATGGGACCCGATGACACTAACTGGAGCAGGGATAGCAAAGGCGACATGACAATGATAGAATCCCCCCCACCCACCCCCTCTCCCATGCCGGCAAGCCACCACGAGGACACATTGCCAAAGCTGGACCTAGCGGGTAGGGTAGACCCCCCATGGATCATTAAAAGGATCTACAAAGATGCTGCACAGACCCAACAGAACACAATGGCCACCCAACCTCCCTCTCCTCACAGACACCCATGGCCCTCACGGCTCCCAAAGCAATGAATCCCCAGCCATGGCTCCCTGCCACACTAATAAGCTCGCCAGTACCAGCAGAAGGTTTTCCTATGATACACCTGTCAACGCCGCCTTGGTACAACTTGCGGCCTGACCAGAGAGCGCACTTTGACCTCTACCCAGAACCCAAACTTTGGGTAAGGGGATGGCAAGCCAGCAAGAAAGCAGACCTAGTAGTAGCCAGCAAGGACTTGAAAGGGCTTATCTACAGAATGATGGGGGAAAAGGCCAAACTGTCATCTCCCCAACAGGAAAAAGATCTCACGTCAAACAAGAGGGGCGAACGCCAGAAACCCCCATATCATTTCCTCATTACAAACATCTAAAAACGTGCATATGCAGTTATTACAAACAACCCAATCATCTCAACAGCGGAAGTGACCACTTTCTTTCTAACATACTCCCCGGTAGTGCCTAGGTTCCTTTGTACCCTCAAAGGCTTCATGCTAAGTGTTAAGGATGCTGACGCAGTCAGGGAATCAGAAGAGGAAGTTACCCGCATTGTGAGAGACATGCTGCTGTCTAATGACATGTTTATCACCCTTCTTAAAAGTAACCTCATTGGCGACAAAACATTGATTTATAATTTGGAACCTGCCACAGACATTATATCCATGCTGGAAATCTGTTTCTCTAAACCAGAAGTCCTGACAAACATGCCATCAAAACCAACGAGAACAAAACCACTCTGGAATCTGTATTCCTGTAACATCCTACCAGTAATGTGGACTAGCTACTTTATCCTGCTACAAAACTTATGCAACATCACATTCAATGATATGGACTATGGAAGTGCCACCCTAGTAGCGGAGGCCCATAGGCTGCATTGCTTCAATTGCAAAGGCGTGGACCACGAGCAATTTAACTGCGCATATGCAATGCTCAATGGCTGAAAAGCGAATGCCAGCACAGAGATTAGGATTGAGGAGATGGTGGAGTTTGCTCCCTCTAACAGAAGCAACAGAGACTTCCAAGATGATAAGAGATGGGGTCTCCCTAGGAGAGGTGGTAGGGGAAGTGGTGGAAGGTTCTCTAGCCACAACAACAGTAGATTTGACCACCGCTAAATAAACTCTATAATTGCCTCACAATCGAACATATCTACACTTCCCAAAATGAGGGTCAACACCACAGGGATGAATTTACTGGACCAGACAGGTGACAGGTAATCCTAGTGCAACCCCCTGGCTGGGCTGGGTTAATGCCCAGACAGCATTGTTTTTTATGAGGGTTTTGCTGGGAGCAGCAGTCCTGCTCAAGTGAATGATGGACTCCATCAGGACCATTACCCAAACTAACATCCTGAGACAAACAATATTGACACACAACAACGGTTGAATCATTTTGGTAACAGCTACTTCCCCACCCAAACAGGAGAGGTCTATGGCCTAACCATCAACCAGGACCTTGATGACGGTCTGGGCGGGATCGGTGATGGATCACGGCAAGCCTGAGCAACCATCAAAGCTGAGATTAACAAGGAGCCTCATGCGGGTTTGGGCACAGATGAGAAAAACACTCCTCCCTCCGTCTCTAAACAAAAAGGGAGAAATAGAAAAGGTGCAATTAAATTTGCATCTCTAAACATAAAGGGAGGTGGATCAACATCCACGAGAGCAAAGTGGAATGAACTTTGCCAGCTAATAAGAGAAAACAACATAGATATACTAGCGGTGCAGAAAACACGCCTAGACAACAAAAAAACAGACAATTTGAATAAATTATTTGAGAGGCAGCTGCTATTTATCTCTAGCTCAGACCCAAATAACCCCAATGCAAAGAGAGTAGCATATGCAATAAATAAGAGAACTGTAAAATGGACAGAGGTGAGATGATGGAACCTCATACCTGGAAGAGCCCTAGTAATAAAAATACCATGGCATAATAACAGCATGCTAAGCTGTTTAAACGTATATGCTCCAAACGTGAACTTCTGGAGGAAACTGAAAACAGTATGGAACACGAGACCGCAAATGCTTAAGCCAAGTGTGATGCTTGGGGACATAAATTTAGTGGAAGAAGCTATAGATAGACTACCGTCACATATGGATAACACAGAGGCAGTGAACACCCTGATAGCAATGAAATCCAGTATAAACCTCGCTGATGGATGGCGCAGGAAAAACCCCTCTAAATTAGACTTTTCATACCAGATGGTGAATAGACCCATACAGTCAAGAATAGATCAAATATACATCGATGAAGACCTCCTACAATACAGCTGGAACTGGAACATTGAAAGAACTGCAATAAACACCGACCACTACATGGTCTCCACAACTATCATGCACCCCTTCCAACCAATATTTGGAAGTGGACGGTATGCAATGCCAGCTCTATTGATGAAAGATGACAAGCTCATGGAGTCCATCCAAAAAATAGGAGAGACATACCTATGGGACCTAGAACAAAACAGAGGAGAACAAAAAAGTGGAAAGAATCCCCAAACAATCCACCGAGACTTCAAAAAGCAAGTACTAGAAGAGATTTGTACATATTCAAAACTTACAAAACCAAAAATCCTGAAAGAAATAAGCAACCTGGAAAAAAAACAGGGAAAAAGCCCTGAACAACCTACAACTGTCCAAAGATATACGGCGTGAAGAGGCAGCACTCATCGATGAAAGAATCCAGAACTTGGAAACAATCTGATTTGCTAGAGCAAGAGACACCGTAGCAATGAACTTCCACATCTATGGGGAAACAATATCAAAACCATGGATATGTATGAATAAAGATAATGTCCCACAGGATATCATAGTGGCACTAAGACACCCTGCCCCCCACCAGAACAAACTAGAGAGGAGATCAGATTGTATGTCCAACATAGCAAGAGCACATCATGAAGACATACAGAGAAAAGACATCCCAATGGATGTGGATGCACACAGAACCATAATCAAAGAAGTCTTAAGACACATGAATAAGAACATAACCCAGGAGCAGAATAACAAAATGGGAGACTCACTGAAAGAAGACGAAGTTTTGGCAGCCATCCAATCTCTGAAAAGTGGGAAAGCAGCAGGAATGGATGGTATAATACACAAACTCTGGGCTGAGCTAGCCAAAAGATACAAGAAGGCGCAAAGCACCGGGGAGCCTGGTTTTAACATAGTGGCAGCCTTAACAATAGTGTACAATGATATACAGGAAAACGGCATGGAAAAGGACATCGGTTTGCTGAAGGGTGGCTCTGCCCCCTATACAAGAAAGGTGACAAGATGGATATTGAAAATTACAGGCCAATAACAGTACTAAACACTGATTACAAAATATTTACAAAAGCTTTAACAACGAAACTAAGCGAAGCAGCTCAAGGTATCATACACCAAGACCAGGCCGGCTTTATGACTGGACGAAGGATCGAGGACCAGACAGAGTTAGCACAGATAACGATAGAGTGGTGTAAGAAGATGGAAACAAATGGAATAATAGTCTGTTTGGACCAAGAAAAGGCCTATGACAGAATCTTACACCCCTTCCTATGGGCATCCCTAGAGAAACTAGGATTCCCAAAGAAATTCAAAGATACAATAAAGGCACTATACTCAGAGGTGCACACAAAAGTGATACTGAACGGAGAGGTCAGCAAAAGCTTCCAGGTACTGAGAGGAGTATGGCAGGGAGACCTGTTATCCTGCCTCCTCTTCAACATTGCTATAGAATCCTTAGCACAGATGCTCAGGGATTTTGAACTGAAGGGTATTCACATTGATGATGAAATAGAATGACTTATTGCAACCCTTTTCACAGATGACACCACGGTCTACCTGGCAGAGGATGACAGTTTCCAAGATCTTGAAGCAATACTAAAAACATGGTGCAAGGCATCAGGAGTGAAATTTAATATCCCCAAAATAGTTATAGTACCAGTAGGAACTCTGGACCATAGAAATGCCTAATCACCACAAGGAAATCACACCCAACCGATGCAATAATCCCTGAAGATATCAAAATAGCAAAAGTTGGAGAAGCTATGTGTCTCCTAGGAGCTTTCATAGGCAACAACATCGATAACATGAGCATATGGACTCCGACTGAAAAAGTGATAAGGGACCTTAAAAGGTGGAGCAAAGGCAAACCCACTTTGAAGGGCAGGAGACTCATAATCAACATGGTTGTGAGAGGACGGACTCAGTACAGAACCAGCGTCCAAGGAATGCCGAAACAAGTAGAAGACTTTCTGGTGAAAACTATAAACAACTTTATGTGGGAAGGGTCATCAAGCCCATCCATAGGCATGAAAACAATGAGGCTGCCCTTCGAGCAAGGGGGCAGGAAAGTCCTGGATCTAGGGGCGAGAAACGAGGCCATCAAGATAATGAAGGCAAAAAGATATCTCAAACTGGATGGCAATCGCCCCATATGGGCAATAATAGCCGATAAAATCATTGGTGACAAAATAGTAAAAAAACCAATAAGCAGAGAACCACAAAGAATGAATATATTTCTACAAGAAACAACGGTAGATACAAGGACAGGCAAAAATTGCCTACCAATGTCACTACAACGTATGATTAGAACCGCGAAGAAACATAATGTCTCCTTTGCCCCAATAATACTGGAACCAAATCTAAGAAATGACCTCCCAGCCTGGCTCCACAAAGGCATGCCCAAGGAGAACAGACTACAGGTAAACTCTGAAACAATGAGATGTATTAGGGATATATATAAAGTCTCATCAATCGGCAACATGCTTAACCTTGGGAGAACCTTTGATGAAATGAACTCGAACCACAAAGCAAGAAAAAACTGCGCATGTACCAATTGCAGAGAAGTAAGAGTGAAAGGATGCCAAAGCCCACAGAAATGCAGCAAGTTAGTGAGAACACACATCAGCAGACTGGGTCAGAAATGGAACCCAGAAGGCCCAGAACCATCTAGAATGATAAGTACAGCAGAAAGCCACTGGCTGAGAGGGGATGACAAAGTCCTTTTCAACCTTGACATAACAACACAAGGATCACTGAAAGAAGGATTTAGGGTGTTTACTATACAATTGGCTGGCGAGAGTATAAATGTAAACTACTCCAAAATGCCAAATGAGAACCCAGATCTAACGACAATATACACAGACAGTTTGTGTATAAGAAACAATGAGGGTCAAGCAACCGCCGGAGCAGGAGTGTGGTTTGGCCAAAATGACCTGCGAAACAGAGCGCTAAAAGTACCGAATACCCTGCCACAAACAAACAATGCAGGCGAAGCAATAGCAATACTAATAGCAGCGCAAGTGGTACCAAAAAGCCAGTCAATACTAATCAGGAGTGACTCACAAATCACCATAGACAACCTCACAAAGCTGCTACCCAAACGAGAAAATGAGGGTTGGATAGGATCAACAAATAAGTCTATACTAAAGCCAATAGTTGCTCTCCTCCGAGAAAGAAAGGGATTAACCATCCTGGAAAAAGTCAAAAGACATGCCGGGATAGAAGGGAATGAAGGTGCGGACCAGCTCACAAACAAGGGAGCAAGATCCCAACAACAGGTAACAATAGATCTGGACATCCCCAGAGGATACGAAATCATGGAAGCCAAGCTGTCGACCATTACACAGGCGCTGGCATACAAGGGTATCCTTGAATCCCAAGCTGCCCCTCAATGTAGAGGAACAAACACCCACCTAGATATGACCAGGTGTGCTGCGAAAGAATGGACCGGCACAACACTGCTGGACAGTATCATATGGAAGTCACTTAGGAGTAAAAACCTAACAAGAGACACAAGGAATTTCTTATGGAAATGTATGCATAACGCGTACAAACTTGGGAAATACTGGGAGAACATCCCTGAATGCGGCGAGAGGGCAAACTGCCCGAGATGCAGAGTAGAAGAATCATTGGACCACATCCTCACCGAATGCGAGGCTTCAGGCCAACAGGCAGCATGGGGCCTGGTAAAGAAAATATTTGAGAAAAACGAACTGGAGTTCACTAAACCATCACTAGGAGACATACTGGGCTGCATGATAGCCCTGAAAATCAACTCAGAAACACAAGAAAACATGGGGGCGAGGAAACTCAGAACCATAGTAGTGTCAGAAGCTGCCCACACTATTTGGAAAGCCAGAGACTCTCACGATAAGAGAAATAGAAATGAGGCTGAAGGCCACGCTCTCAAAAAGAATTAAGCTGAATTGCCTAGCGACAGACGCAGAGAGGTTTGGTAAGAGAGCGGTAAAATCTGGACTAGTAAGAAGTACATGAAAAAACCTCACTCAAATAGACTCAACTCCTCTGAGGGTGTGGAGAAAAATTACCGCGGTTTTAGTGGGTATTGGATGATACCAGAGTCCCACACTTCATGTGTAAAGGCATTTCCGTCAGGGTGGTCTCCACCACCAAGAGTGTTGAAGTCAAAGAGTCACACGAGCGGGGCACCCCGCAACAGTCCTGACCAGTAGAGGCTGACAGTCTATGCGTTGTCTACTGTGTTTGCCGAGACACCACCAAAAAAAAAAAGAAGAAAAAAAAAAGAAAAGATGAAGGAATACTCCACAAGTAGGAGGAAATCAACCAGTACATATTCAGTATCCATATGTATCTACATCTGGCATCTTTGAGAGATGGGGGGGGGGGGGGGGGGGGGGTAAAAAAAAATGGGGGAAATTGAGTTTGTGTGTAACAAAACAGTCACCAAAGAAAGGGGTTGTTTTTTTGAAGGGACGGTTGTG
>JABCKQ010017722.1:0-10715 GCA_018857305.1 Termitomyces sp. T159_Od127 | reverse complement strand
TTGGAAGACAACCCATGCACGCCATATGATAAAGGCATCATTGATGACAGGCTATGCCAGTTCAGCTCCAGATGAATCTCTCTTTTTTTTCAATGTAGACATACAGGGATGAAGGAAAACCAGTTGAAAGCTACATTCCAGGTTGCAAGAATAGCATTCACATTATCAAAGCATTGAGAAAGAGGTGTATGTGTAATGTTGCATTGGAAAATTTGACATGAAACAATGGTAATCGCAAGTGTTAACAGCAAAGTTCCATTCAATGCAACAATACCAAGCCAGATGGCTGCGAGCTGACATTTGGAGTTCCAAGCCTTGACTGGATGCCTGTTTGACATAGTAGATGAGGGTCAAGTGTATGAAGTCTCAAGAGCTATCGCACTGGTAGGCAACGGTCATTGCAATTGGCATGAACAAACCTGTGTAAGAATTCAGTATGTGGCTTTCAATCAGCAATAGGTAGACCATAGAGGAAAGTTGTTGGTATTGCTCCGGTAAAATTTGCAATGAAGAACTGTCCAACTGTTTGGATGATTTGCCGTTCTTCAGGAGTCATAATTAGTGCAGTGGACTATGTACACTGTCTGATACAATGGTAGAGGTAGGAAGGTGATATTAGCTCTGTCCGAACCAAGACAAGTTTTATATCAAATTCGAACCAATCAACGTGAGACAGAGATCAATATCAAGGGTTGTATTGGACTACATCACAATCTGTTGTACTTCCCTGAACAAAATGTCTGATCCAGATGTGCGTTATTTTCTCCCTGCATCTATCTCTGATGACCCAGCATACCAAAGTACAGTAGAATCATGGTTTGTGACACAAACATACCGAATTATCCATTAAGATGCTTACGGAATTGCCATGCCTCTCATGATCCATATGCTTCAACAAAATTAACTTGCTCGCTGCTTGCTCATTGTTTCCTCTCAAAATTATTCATTTCTTTACTTTTCTATTCATGTGTCAAACGTCTTGCACATATCCCGAGACCAGCTGGCCAAGGTGCCTGCACTGCGTGAATCCTACTGTTATAAAGACTTTTGGTTGTGATGTTTCTCGCGCCGGACTTGCTTGTCTTATTCGGCAAAACGCAATGCATTAGATTTGACACACATAGCTGAGAACAATGAGTGAGATGGCACCTCCCTCTGATCCTTGACAAGTTGATGTCCAGATGAGGGCACGATGTATCCATTGAACAGGAGGGGAGTACATGAGGTTTCTTGTGGACTACTAGTACAAAATTCTCACGGACATGGTGGAGCTGTGATAGGGATGGTGTAAGTCCAACAGAAAAATTTTCGGCAATGACAGAGGGTGCTTCGGCAACATCAGCACCAGATGCGCAAAAGTCTGGGCTTGTTTTCCCTACGGTGTTTGTTCGTCGTGTTTCTGATTAGATCGAATCCTTGATCACACCATTGCTCCGCGTCAATGGGAACGTGCAGGCATGGCGCCTTCAAGCCCTTGTACTCACTCAACACCCCATCACGCAATCTATTCTCGACCAGCGGGGGCAACATGTTCCCAACGAGCCCTCCGCAACCGCTGTGACAAACTTCGTCCCATGACCTGCAACATCACATCGTTCCAGCGTTTCCTGAACACCATCTGTCAGGAAATGTCAAGACAGTTGAAACCCTATACCCAAGGAACAACCAGTTTTTTCCACCGGCATCTGTACCACGCACTCCATCAGCATATCAAGCACGACTCGCTTCATGCGCACAATGTCTGCCGCAGACACCTGATACTTCCGCCGCCTCCGCGAGCGTCTCCCGCAGCATCAGCGTAAACCGCCTCTCTGACGGTGCTACTGCGAGTGAGAGAAACGAAAGAGAAACTTGGCAGCACGTCCTCTTTGTCGCCGCCCCGAGCAACTTAAACTAGCCTCACGCTCAGCAGCACGTTGCTTTATGATCCGCGGACTGGCAGGTCTGAAACCCGCCGCTTGGCCGGGACAAGTTGTGCTCGCATTGTTGTTCTGAGGCTGATGCTGACACACGACGAACACCGCACCTCATATTTTACATCCTTTAACCCCTTGAATGCGCTGCGATCACGCCCTCGTGTGCAATCGCGATTCAGATTCGGCAGCCTTCAATCGAGAGGCTCATGCATGTCACATCTTCAGATTTCCTCTTCTGTATTCATATCTGACTACTTACGGTAGAACAGAGGAACGGTTCACAATTACAACATTGAGTGCAATATATCCTCGTCACCATTCACGAACCTAGGCTTTCATATATTGTATGGCTTTGAAGGAGTCCACTCGCTTGTGTTGTGCATTCTACATTACTCCCATGCTCTGTCGCGACGCTGCGCACATGGGCTCTAAGCAAGCTCGGTCCCACACGTCTATCTCGCCATTGTCATCTATTTCATCCTTTGCTGCTCTAGGAACGCACGAAACAAGGTGTTCTTCAATTCAATCACATGAGTGAGGTGATCAATGCTCAAAGTACCAGATGGTGCAGCTTCTGTAAAGGTCAGCACCTCACAGGGTCCCTGTACATGTGTCGGATGAGCCTCCTCGCGCCTTCCAACAACGAACCGTTCTTTCACGCTCATCACAATCTTTACAGATCCCAAGGGCGGCTCGCTCCCTTGCGAGAAAGGTCTCCTGATACATCATGGACAAGTAACAAAGTCGATTGTTCAAACTTGATGAGAACCTTGTGCCAGCTTCATATCCAATGGCATGGTAGTATCACAGTTGTATGTTCAGATAGCCCCTGACCCCGTGTTCACAAGATGAGTTTCACTGTATTTCAAGATATGGATACTCTCACGGAATACCGAAAGCTTTTACGTCAATTGTCATTCACCATCTGGACCTTGCAAGTCTTCCATTTATCTCACTCCTTAGTCCCTGATTTTATTTTGGTTCCTTTTTTGGGATGTTACCTTGCTGATTGTACAGTTGATGGTGTGGCGGAGAACAATTGGGCAGTTGGACACTCTTTTCCAAAGTACTGGGTGACTAATTGTCAGTGCGAAATACCGTTCCCCAGTAGCTTATATAAGCCTGTCGTTGTGGTTCCCCTGTGACCATCCTTAGTCCATCAGATATTGTGATACGCCTTGTATGCCTATGACCAACGATATCATTTATCTGGCCCAGGGTATGCTGAAATCACAACGACCTAATTTAGAATTTTCATTCCATCTATCATCGACAACAATAACTGACTTTGCTTTTGGCCAATTAAAGTCACCTTGCAAATCCAGGCTTTTTCCTCATAATTCTGTTATATATTGAGATAAATGCTGTTTCAGATGAATATGATACAAAGATCCAACTCTATACCTTACAAACTCTACTTGTTTCAAAACAATGTGGAAGATCAGGATCATTCAGTGCTTAGTGTTGTTCTAAGCACCCTTTCACATGTCACTTAGCCCCACTCTGTCATAACCTGCCTACTTACCCCCAGTCCTGAGCCCTGGCCCCAGGACTTCACCTCCCAGCTGGCCTCCACTCAGCACCAGAGCATGCACTGGCAAGCCTCCTCCACCCTCAGCCACCCCTGGCCACCCCCTTGGCCATCACTGCCCATCACTGCCACATCAGTGCCCAGCCTGGTGATCTCTGGTACTTCCTCCAGACCCCTCCAGTGCTTCTCCTGACCATCATTGGCTCCCATCAGGCATCATGACCCACACATCACTCATCATTACTCTCATCATTCCTCTGCCCACAGCCTGCCCATCATTCCATCACAGCTACACATCATTCCATCCCCCTCCACATCAACTGTGCACCTTGTCATCCTGCTGCCCTTCTATAAATCACTTCCACTTGTTTGGGAGCCTCCTTTGTGCCACACAATCACAGCCAACATCCATCAGCCTTGCATGGTCCCTGTTAGGTTCTGCTGGCCACAGGGGTCCAGACCACTGGGTGCAAACACAATGTCTACACATGCAGCATGTACTGTCAGAAGAATGGGGCATGTAAGACTGGGAGCGAGACCAGAGATGTGAGTGGTGGGCAAGCAAGGAACACTGGTCATGTTGGGGCAAAGGGTGCAAGTGTTGGAGTGTGAGGAAGGGTTGGAGGACAAGCGCTGGGGGTGAGAGCAAGTCTGCAGGCTGGAGATCAAGAGACTGGGGCAAGCAGAGGGGACTTAGCGAGTCCCAAGATCAGAGGTAAGGGCATGGGGATCTAACCAAGCTGAAAAGGGAAATAGTTAAGACAAGATAGAGGAGAGATGGAACAAGACTAAGGCTGGAAACAAGAAAGAAAGAGGATTTTAGAGACTTGAGGCAGAGAGAGAGAGAAGCAGAGAATAGATTGGATAGAGTACTAGATGAGTAGAGATGAGAGAAACAAGACGATATGAGATGAGTACAAAACAAGGCAAAATAAAATAGAGTCAAAACTGGGAAACTGGAACATGGGACACAAGATGAGACAGATAGAAATATGGACAGAAGCACAGAAATAACAGAAACAACAGCAATATCAAGACTACCATACCAGATACTATGCTACAACTTATATATAAGAGATGGTAGGTAGGCCCTGGGGCACAGTTTTGGCTCCAGTGACAAGTTGTAGCACCAAGGCTTGCAATGAAGCCCAGGGATCATGCAAGGCAGTGGTGATTGTCGATGTAGGTCATGCAGCACAAAGGAAGCTCCCAAAGGAAGGGCCTTGCTTTGGGAGCATGGTGGGCATGGAATGTCAAGGAGGAGAGGAGGTGAGTGGGGAGGGGGCATGGAGCATGGAAGTCAGACTGAAGGTGATGTATGTTAGTGATGCATGATGAGCACTCAGTGGGAGTCAGTGGAGGCCTCAGCACAGGCTGGGAGAAGCACCGGGGGTTGCTGGAGTAGGTGCTGATGTGGCGGCTGCAGCTGGGGAAGCACTGGGGATAGCCAGGACCAGCGCTGATGTAGCCGCTGTGGGTTGTCACAGTCAAGGGGTGCCAAGGTGGCGGTGACTGATAGCGGTGATGGGCAGTGATGGTCAAAGGCTGCTAGAGGGTGGCAGAGGTGGTTGCTGAAGGGTCAGTCATGTAGCAGTTCAGGCCCAAGATGTTGTAGAGGCTGGGTTGGGGAGGTGGGAGTCTCAGGGCCAGGGCTGAGTACCAAAAGTAGGCAGCAGGTTGTGAGAGTCCCCAGACCATGCTTGGAGCCCTGGAGCTGCAACTCAGGATAATATCAAGCCAAGTTGGCTCAGTATGGTAGACCTCTGGCCATTTCCATGTGGTATAGTTGGCAACAAGCTACAATGGATGACCATCTCTGCCTTCTTCACAAAATGTGTGAAGAAGGTGAGAAGAACATCAACCCTAAAGTCAGAGGCTTCTATTATTACATGGGTGAAGATCCATGTAGAGATTCCCTCATTTTAAACTGCAGACAAATTTGTGTGCTGAGGCAGCTGGTGAGCCTGTTGCATCCACATCAGTGCTTATTTTGGGTGATCTGGTGCAGATTGCCCATGAGTCATCAGCAGAAGCTGCAAGCAGCACTAGTTAGGCAGGCTCCACCTCCTTCTTCCATTGTGACTAACATCATGACTAACATCACAATTAATGTGGAAATGGGATTAGAGCCACCCACTGCTGATCCTTCCACTGCCACCATCAGAGCATCTAAATCTAAGGAAGAGAAATAAATTGCCTCTGATGAATTTTATTTACTTGATTGAAGCACTGTTGCAAGTTTGACTCTTTATATTGTGAGCTATGCACCCATAGCTCAAAATTATTACTGTAGCTTTTCTCCTTGTCCTGTGTCATGCAAGACTATGTTATCATACTATAGGCAATCACAATGGCCAAGTGGCAATTCTATCTACCACCACATGCATGCAAGGCACTGCACACCTAAAAAAAATTACTGTAACTGACAGATAAAAGTGAGGATATATTCCTTCTGACTTTAATGTAGACCAATGCATCAAACTAAGAGGGGAATATATAAGAAACAGGTGATCTAAGGTCCAATCCAATGTGTTTAACTGATTGCCTTTGAAACTTGTTTATAGTCATAGCAAAAGCTAGTTGAACTGGAAACTGCCTTCTGCACAATGGAAGAATCAATATTGAAATTAGAACAGTCATCACCCTGCCTTTGCCTCAGCTCCAAGACACATGCCAACACCATGGCCATTACTACCACCCTGGCAATCCCCACAATTGTCATGGCCACATCACCCCCACTCCAGCAATCTCTAATACTCCTCCTAACTATTAGCAATTCCTTCATCATGCATTACAGCCCATGCATCACCCATTATTCCTACACATTATTGCTCCATATCATGGCCCACACATCATCTTATCACACAACATATCACTTGCACATCCTTTTAACCCTCTGCCCATGCTACCCACTTCTTTGAGGCTCTTTTTTGCACTGCACAATTTAAACAAAACTAACACCTGCTAGCCCTGCATGATCCATGGATCATGCTCAAAGTCACAGTGCAGTATCCAGACTACAAAGCTGAGACCTGCAGCCCAGGGCTTAGCCTAGTACTTGTATATAAGTAGTAGGGTAGAACTTAGTATTTGCCTCAGCTCTCTTATTTCACACTTCCCTTATACTGTCTTATATTTCCTCAATCTGACTGATTTTTTCTACTCTTGCCTCATTTCACTCATCTCAACTCTCTCAATTTTTTTTCTCAACTTCTCTGTTTTGTATTCAAATCTCAGGCAGTGGAGACCCTTAGACTTGTTCTCTTTGGATTCCCCTCTGCTAGGTGATTAGTTACCATTGTATCATTGATTATTGTCTCTAATATGACTTTGGATTCCCCTCTGCCAGCTGTGTGACTAAGCTGCAACTTCTGAAGGTCACCCTTACACCAGCCTTGCACAATCCCAGACCATGCCTGGAGCTTTATCATTGTAACTTGTCACTGGGGCTAGGACCTGTAGCTTGGAGCTTACCTACCATCAGTATATAAGTTGTAGAGTAGCACTTGGTACAGTAGTCTTGATATTGCCTACTTTCTGTTGATTTCTGTCTCTATTTTGTTACCATCTTGTCTCATTTGTCTCATGTCTTGTTCTTGTACTTTATGTCATATTTGTCTCACTTCCTTCTTGTCTCATACTTGTCTCATACTTCTTGCTTCAATTGAACTTCTTTTCTCAACTCTCTCACCTTGTCTCTCCACCTCCAAGTCTCTTTTTCTTGACTTGTCTCCCTCTTTCTTGACTTGATCCCAACTTCTCACATCAAGTCTTCCTTTGTCTCCTTGCTTTATCTCTTCCTTGTCTTACATAGCTCACTTAAGCCCCATGCCCCTCATTAACAACCCCTGACCTTGCTTGCTTCCACCGCCTACCCCTGCCTGACCAACCACCTTGTGACTATCATCCCCAGGACTTGCTTTCAGCCTCAGCACTTGTCTCTTGCTCTCTTATGAGCCCCTAGTGCTTGACTCCCCCATGCATTGCCCCCAAGCATGATTGGTGCTTGTAGTGCAAGGCAGTAATTGGACTACAGAGTGATGATAAGTATTTTGTAAATAAAAGTAAGTAATAATTGACGTACCCTCAGGAGTTGCAACATCAATGGTGAGACAACTGAGGAAAAATAGATTTGTCTATCAGAATATTATAGGTGAAAAAAATAAGGTTTTGAACAAAGTATGGTAAATATATTGAGTGGGGATTTGATAGTGGCATAACATATTATAAGTATGTAAAAGGAAAAAGATTAAATAAAATAAGCAAGCTAGAACAACATACCTCAACACTCCCCCCAATGAGTTGGCTTGCATTAGTTCTTCAGACCCATAGCAGTTACAAGGTGGTCATGGGTATTGCATGTAAATGGCTTGGTGAACAGGTTTGCAATGTTTTCAGACAATGGAATGGGAATGATCTCAATGTCTCCTTCACGTATGGCTAGGTACAGAGACTAGCAGACCTATTGGTGGTTGAGCTTCTTGGCTGTTTGGAAGTATTCAAGGTTCTTGTGATCTGTCCAAACCTCAAACTTATGCTGGGCACCCTCCAGAAAGTGCTGCCATTCTTTGAAGGCCCAGATGATAGCCAGCATTTCCTTGTCATGGTTCTCATAATTGTGCTCTACTATGTTTAGGCTCTTGGAGTAGAAGGCCACCAGATGCCACTTCCCATTGTCTCAGGACTGTTGTGATAAGACCACTCTGGTGGCAAAGTCAGAGCTATTGGCTTCCACCCAGAAGGGAGAGTCGATGTTGGAGAACAGGAGAACAGGCCCAGAGGTGATGGCATGCCTGAGAGCATTAAAGGCAGTCTGCTCCAGAGGTCCCCAGCTTCAGGCAGTGTCCTTTGCAGTGAGATTAAATAGAGGGCATGCATGATGGGAGAAATCCTGGATGAACCTCAGAAGGTCCTTCTTGTTCTTGGGCTCTGGCCACTCTGCTACACCTGCCACCTTCACTGGGTCCATCTCCATGGCTCTGTGCAAGATGATCAGCCCCAAATACTTGATCTGGATCTGCTCAAACTCGCACTTCTCCAGTTTAAGATAGAGCTGGTGCTGGCGGAGGCGTTCCAAGACAACATGCATGACCCAGCAGTGCTCCTCAAGTGTTTTGGTGTAGATGAGGATGTTGTCAAGGTATACGCACACTACACCCTCTGCAATGAGCTCCTGGAAGATGTTGTTCATCATTGTCTGGAAGGTGGCCAGGCTATTGGTAAGTCCAAAGAACATGACAAGCAGTTTGAACAGCCCCTGGTTGGTCTGGAAGGCAGCCTTCCACTTGTCTCCTTCCTGAATGCACACATTGTTGTAACTCCACCAAACATCCAGTTTGGTGAAGTACTGCGCCCTCCAGAGGTTATTGATGAGCTCAGAGATGAGGAGGAGGGGGTAGCAATTCTTTACCATCATGGCATTAAGAACCCAGTAGTCCTAGACCAGCTGGAGCAAGCCATCCTTCTTTTTGATAAAGAAGACCAGAGAGGCCATTGGCAACTTGGAAGGGCAAATGCAACCAGAGTCCAGGTTCTCCTGAAGGAAGGCATTGAGCTTGTCCTGTTTCTTAGGTGCTAACAGGTACACCTTACAGCTGGAGGGTTTGAAGTCTGGCATCAGTTCAATGGCATGGTCCCACTGTTTGCGCTCTAGGAGTGAGTCAAAGGAGGCCTTAGAGAACACATCCTCAAAGCTGTGGAGGTACTGGGGCACCACGTCCCAGAATGCCCAGAGTGGAGAGTTAGTGGCAAATGCTTGGGCTAACTACTGAGAGGTGGTCTGGCTGGCCTGGATCTTCTCAATGGGTAGCAGCAGGTGCAGGGTGGTTGCATAGATCCAGTCCCTGGCTTCTACTGCCTCATCTGAAAACTCCAGGTGATGGATGCCATGGAACTCCCCTCTCAGCTCTTCCTCTGGGGCCCCACCACTGCTCTGGTCATCCTCATAGAGGGCCTCTCTACAGGGGAACGCCAGGGGTGGGGAGTCCAGGAGGTCAAGGTCCACAAAGGGGAGGTGGCCTGCATAGCAAGCCTGGATGGCCATGCACTTTTGTGCTCCAGCCTGGCATTCTTTCTTGACTTCAGTTGTGCAGGTGGAACACCTCCAGAGGCACCGGCTCATTGTTACCTTGTCCCTGGCCCAGTCTACTTCTGGGTTGTGCTCCTGGAGCCAAGTGAAGCCAAGGATCATGTCTTGCTTGCCTAGGCTGGTGACTGCAAAGACTGCATGTTCAGCAAGAGCCTGATAGCAGAGGACTAGGTCTATGATGAAGCTGATGGCGCCAGCTTCATTGAGTATTCCATCAATGTTAGACACCAGAATGGGCTTGGAGAGCAGCTGCGTGGTTAGGCCATGGCATTTCATAAACTCCGTGTTCAAAAACAGTTCTGTTGCTCCACTATCCAGGAGGGCCATGACTGCACAGGTCTGTTGCATGTCCATGGTCTCAATCTCCACATTGAGGTGCAATGAATTCGTAGAAGGAGTGGAGGCCACCACATATTGCCAGAGCAACCAGCATTCCCAGGCCAGGGGACCATGCTGATGGGGCTTCACTAGTGTAGATGGCTTGGGATCTGGAGGTGGCATTGGTACGTCTGAGAGGGGACCTTGAGGTTCTTTTGTCTTAGAATAATTGGCATTGGAGTGTATATTTGCATTTTCTAACAACAAACATGTGAACCTGTTGATACCCAGTAACAGAGGTGTACACCTCATCCATTGCTCGACTACAAATCCTCCTCTGGGGCCAACTCTGGTGCCAGCTCATCTGGTGACAGGGCCCTGGCAGCTGTCAGGAGACTTCCATCTTTGGCATTTCATTACACCTCAGCCCACCTCCTATGCCACTCCACTACTCTGCAGGACCCCTGGGGCTTGCTCTAGACCCCCAAAGGTCTCTGGAGGTCATTTCCTTTTTAGGAAACCCCTAAAACTTCCCGTACTCCCTGTTCAAGCATTATCCAAGATTAAGGTTAGCTTCAGTCACCTGTCCAGTTGTTCTCATGCCTTCACTGCCTGCTAATGTGCTGCACTAGGCAGCAAGGATCCTTAGACTTGTTCTCTTCAGATTTCCCTCTGCTAAGTGATTAATTACTATTGTATCGTTGATTTATCATGCCTAATATGACTTTGGATTTCCTTCTGCTAGTTGTGTGATTGAGCCACAACTCCTGGAGGTCACCCTTACAGCAGCATCCTTCACGGCCAGTAGTTGCAGGAGAAGCTCCTCCTGCTCCATGGTAGAGAGGTAGTGCACCTCCAGGCC
>JABCKQ010017721.1:0-10736 GCA_018857305.1 Termitomyces sp. T159_Od127 | reverse complement strand
GGATCAGATGTGATAACTCCATATACGTTGTGCATGGGCGCTCGATTTTGCGTAGAAGAGGCACTTCGTAGCTTCTCGACTTCCATGACCACGCCATGAGCAAGTCACAGGAACAAGCTGCACTTCACTATAAGCTTCCTCAAGCTCGTCCAAGGTCAAGGAATAAAATATCGCGCATGTAGAAGTCCTCGCCACAAGATTGCCATCTGTTAACGTCTGGACGTCTGGTTCATTCATAATAATCTGCAGTACATACTAGCACTGCACAAGGGATGGAACAGGCCAAGCATACGAGATCGAGATCTAATGTGTGAAGGAAACTTAGGAATGAAAAAGTGGTACATCATCATATAGCAGATGTTGCACAATTGACTTTGTACTGGTCTTGAAGTGCTGTTTGACGAGATGCTGAAAGCGAAGAATATTTGACGTAGACACCTGAGCTTAAGTTTCAAGTGTAGTTATAGCAGAGCGAAGTTAACGCCGGCCGCAAGACGTACGCCGGCCTGGGGAAGTGATGCACTGTATACCCTTCTGTGAGGAAAGAGAGGATGGGATTAACTTGTGACTAAATGGCGATCAGGGTGAAAGTCTATGCTTTTGCTTGGAGTAGTCGTGGAATTTGGTCATAATCCAGATTTGTGCGATGAGCAAAACAATCATTCACAATTGCAGGATAAGGTCAAACTGGGTTCCTTGGCAGGACGGCCAAAGAGTGGATGTGTTATACTGTTGATTCAAGATCTGAGTGCGCTTCGCACTGCAAGTGATAAGGCTGCTGGAAAAAATATGAGCGTCATCTGAATCTTCTCATATTGAGAAAGAAGATATTCCGACTTCGAATTGTGCTCTTGCAGGCCTCCGGTAAAGGTTTGCAACGCTCGTGGGAAGGAGCCAACCGCGTCAAGAACGGTGCAATAACTATGGCTATGGATTCGCGGCGTGCAAGCGTGAGAGCTTGTGGAGATAATAGAGACGAGATGTAGCTCCGAAAAGGTCATTGAGATCTATCCAACCGTAGACAAAGATTGACTAATTGATGAGGTCAAGCATTCCGCCGAGTCCGAATGATGTAAGGGGCTAAGGTTTTGAAGGTAGCTCAGCTCTGGAGGATATCTTTGGATATATCAACCTTGCTCGGACACATCCCTCGAGGACAATAAGATCTGCAAAGTCTTGTTTTGCATACCAAGAGCATAAGATACCAACTTATGATAACTTGATGGATATTCGTTATCCTAGAGCTCCTTCGTGCAAATTTACTCGGGGAAGCCGTCAACAAATAGTCAAAAAAGTGGACTCCTTGGATATCACTAGCGATGACGATGGACCCGACCTTTCTTATAGATGTGAAATCTGAGATACTTTCAGATCTGACGGTCCACGATGTCATTCTGCCGAGACTCCCTTGGCGATGCGCATGGTTGCGGCTTACGAGACATAGGAGGATAGGACATTGACGAGATGGCAAACCCCCATACATCAATTAGATGATAGGTGCAGCGTGATCACAAAGTCACGTTCTAATTGGTCCGTGCATTTTCCCAGAACGAATATAACCGGCACCGAAACATCCCAGATTCTTTACCACTCTGGCCTTTTGGCTTAGATCAAGTGTAGTATCTGTTCTTAATAGTTTAACCACTATTATGGAGGCACCGCCTCCATTATTGGTTATCTAATTTTTGCCGCCCTTGTCCCCTACGCTCTGCTTGCAACGTGGGGGCGCGATGACCTTGCTATTGCACTTCTGGCTCGAGTCGTCGGGGGATTCATTTGTCTCTTTTTTGCTTGTATTTCAGACATGCGTCTTTGGCGTGTGCTGGAAGCTAGCAAAAATGTTGGGCAATAATTACTTCTTCCTTTACATGTTGTCTGTTGTCGTTTTTCTTGCTTGGGTGCTGTACTCATCAAATGGGCAATTTCGTTTATTTCACAATGGAAGGATGACGTTCTTTAATCCAAGGAAATTGTCATAGTGGGTATCGGTCTTCCACTCAACCTCTGTGTTGGTGTTCAACGTCAAAACCATTTTTGCATCTCTAGATGGTTTATCTTTCCGTTCAATAAGCTTCATTTCCTCGTCGATCTTGTCAAGCCAGTGTTTCGCAATTGCTGTCTGACCAGGGTTGAGATTTGGCAGCCTAAGGGCCCAGATGCACCTGTCTGTGCCATGGGTGACATAGCCTGTGCCACCATCTTTGTCAAGGCATGCATAGAAGACACAAGTGATTTTTTACCTTCAATACGATTCTGCTCCGGTGTCCACTCAATAGCATATCGAAGAACTGGAAACTCCGCCTTGTACAAATCCTCCGCCAGAAGACGTACGGGCAGATGCACCTGTCCGCAACTCAATATCTCACCATAGAATTTCTCTACCTCCTTGATGTCTGCATCTTCAGACAGTTTTCTCCAAGCCCCAACAAACTTTTCCGCAACATCTTTTGGGAAATACCGCGTCAAGTTCGGGATAATGTCGTGTGGAGTAAAAATAGGGTGCGCAATTGAATAGAGATGCCATTCTTCTGATAGATCGCCAATCACGACACTACGCACACCGTGAGCACGAAGACCCTTCGCGAGGCCGCCTGACCGTTGCCAAGTGAGTGGGTCAGGAGATGTTGGGAGCCAATCATCTGCAAGACATCCGCGGAAGGTGCCATTGATACCCAAAATGTCCGTCTCAATAACATGTGTAATGGATGACCAGGGAACCTTAAGAGGATCGCGCAATATCTCGAGGATGTCCGCAGCCTCCGGATCCAGATTGAGCGCGTGGCAAAGGGCATTAAACTGGACTCTATATTCCTCTGGTGTCTTGGGATTTGTCCTAGTAAAGTCAGCAATTTATTTCGTTGTGGAGGGATTGACGGACAAGATGGCATTTGATTGTAAAATCGCAGAGCTGAATGGCGCCTTTCGTCCTTGGGATAGATGCGAAGCACGATGGAGTAATTGGTGTACGGAATGAGCCCCCGCTGAAAGGCCACTGATTTGTATGTCATCTTGGTTTCCTGCGATTCTCATGACTTAAATAAAAATGGCCGGTGGACGGTCAGTTCTGACCTCCAAAAACCGTTATGTTAGCCTTGATCCACTCCAGCGCCAGCCATTGATCTTTGAATCCGTAGTTTCCTCGAAGGAGGGGCTTATCGCTCGCCAGGAAACCAAACGCTGAGATGCGATAGCCGATATTTACGTGAACCTCAGAACGCTCAGCCGCGATGTACTGTGCCTGCGAGCCTAGAGTGTGGGGGGAGCCAAATTGAAGAAACCTTTGACGGCGATCAATTATCTCTCAATTCTTCTATCAAAGGTAAAAACTGACCCTCCGTGGATGTATACCTTTACTGGGAAGTTGCCTTGCTCTGGGAATGAGGGTGGAGTGACAATGTTCAAGAACAGACTATCAAATTGTCAGCACTGTGATCTCAATGAACTTGTCATAAGAAGGGGAGTTGTACGGGTTCTCGGAAGGTTTCCCAAGGCCAACTTTGTCCTGAAATGCTGTATCTAAACAGAAGATGGCGTTCAGGCAATGTCACTCTGCATAGTGAGGTAGTACTTCGTGCTTGCCCATCATTCCTCGGTTGTACTCCATCTAGATCCGTGTGTACCACCAGTTCAGTTCTCCGTCGCTGATGACTATCTCAAGACAAGACAAACGACGCACATGCTGTTTCAAATAAATACTCCTTGATCTCGTATCTGTAGTTATCCGGGAGAGGCACAGGATCTTCAAAGCGACCTGGCGGTAACGCATACGGTATCTCTTCAATTTTTCGGAAGAATCAGACGAAGTTGTGCGAGGTCAGGAATGGATTGCTGTACCAAGAAAAACTGCAGCGCCTGTAGACGCGCGACCGCCTGTAACGGGCCCATACTGCGTGTTAACTACAACCCTTGCAGGGTTCTTCGAGATCTCATCAGACAAGTGACTTTGACGATCAGTGGTGATTTGCGAGTTTAGCATGTCGCCGGAAGGGATCATAGTACTGTAGTGAGTGGTATATCTATGTCCTATAGATAGAGCATCTCAATTGATGATGGCGGCTGCAATCATATCTTCCGTATTTCCAGCTCCATTTGAGTCTCACATAGATATGGTATCAAAGAAGAGGCAAGCTGACGCTCTAAACATTGCATTTCATTTTATCTGTACAGTGCAAACTTTCCCTGACTGCTAAACTGTTACCTGCCACAAGTCCCGAAGACTTGAAGATTTCAGATACTCAATGGTATATCCATTGTGTCGACTCCAGAACAAAGCCGAACGTGGTATTGTGCGACAGAAATCCACAGTATATACTTATGAATCTTTTGACGATCCAGAATGCCTGTGAGTGTCGTCGGATGCAGGGACGTGAGTGAAACTAATTTTCAAAATTGCCCAAGAACAGGAATACTATTTTCAGGCATTGTTCGGACATCGAGAGTCATCAAGTCGCACAACCCAGTAATAATATTCATTTCAGTTTGCGGTCTTTATCCAAACAAAACGCAAGGAAGGATATCATTGACGAAGTCGACATTACCTTAGCCTCTGAGACCTGAGGAATAGTACTTCGGCAACATCCAGGAGAGCTATAAAGAACAAAGGGAAACATGGATGCATATGCATACGAGCCGTGGCAAATCATTCATTGATAAATCGCCGTCTGAAAGACCTATTCCTTGAAACCTCGAGGCATCTGGGCGCCCAAAACTGGTTTATTCTTGCGACGAAAGTCTCTCGCCATTTCAATCATAGGCACCCAGTGAACATTAGCATGGGTGTTGACCCACTCGATGAAGCGTTCCTAGGACAGACCATGGATTGAGTCTCGCCATAACACACACGTTCCATGTCTGCTCACAAGCATAAGGATAACCTGTGGACGACTTCGAAATAACAACTGATAAGGCGGTACGCATAGGGGGTCGTAATTATTCTACTCACCCACTGACATCTGGGTGGATTGTGATCGGGAAGATAAATTCTTCCTCGTTGCTGAAAGACATGTTTTCACCATTCAAAGCGAGTCGGAGAGACGGATAGACGTACTTGTAACAATAAGTGAACATGTCTTTCCACATCTCCTCCAAATCTCGTGGATTCACCTAAAAAGTATTGATACATGAGCCACAATATGCGTCACAACTCACCCATCCGTGAGAGTTAGTACCGGACTTAATGAACCTATAAAAAGTGAGGAACATCATAAACTACCCAACAAGGAAGACGTACATCATTGGTGGAAGGTCGTCAAGATACCTGTAGTAGGAAAGAGTATTAGTAATGAACGTGAAAGGTCAACTATGCTGACCAGTTCCCCGGAATACAAACAAGACCCGTCTCATTTCCACGCTTCAATGGCTTCATCCAAGACTGAGCGTTGGCAGAATAATCGATTTTTGTCCAGGTATCTTCATCTCTGAAATAATATGCTTGGCAGCTGACCGGAGTCATCAGTCAGCTTTCAGTTACATGGGAACTTGGCTGACTCGTGAGCCATTCCAGAATGGTCTTTCAATTTTTGAATAGGGTCATATGCCATAAAGATCACAAATGTGACTTGCCATATTCAATTCCCTTGTCCAACAACAGTTGAATACCTTGTTTGGAAACCTCCCACCAAGGTGCGACACTTCCCTGATCAAATATTGAGATTATAGCGACAAACTAAGATGAAAAACCCTGACCTTGGGTGGGACACCATGATTGAACTTTGTCAGGAGGTCGTATGTATGGTCCAGGATATCCTTCTGTTGCTGTATGTTGAGGGCAGTTGCATTCTGAGAGTATAAGTGGTATATTTATTCCTGTTCTGAGACGATGGCAATTACCTCATGTGAATAGCCGTGCAATCCACTATGCGCCGAGGACTTCAGATGAGTTCATCGAGATGTGCAGGCACAAGTACATACATTTCGTGTCCTGCATCGCGAACGGCAGCCATTTCTTTAGGAAATGTTTCGAGACTATGCCCTGCGTAAAGTTGAACAGAGACGCATAAGCCGAAGCTCAAACGCACCAGGGATAAACCAAGAAGTCTTGATATTATACTTATCAAAGAGCTTCAATAAGCGAAGAGATCCAACCTCTCCTGCAAACATTCCCTGTGAAGATCAAGCGAGTATGAACATTCGTTAATATATCCAAGGTATCGAAAGGTACTCTTGAAATATCAAGAGGCGAGTCTTCGCCTCCATAAGATCCCAACCTAGAAGATTTCAAGTGAGTTGCATAGATGATTGCGGAATGAGTTGGCCTATTACCATCCAGCCACGGCATCGACATCCACCCCAAAGCTAATGAGGACACGTTTGGCAGGCATGAAGTACTGATGGAGAGGCAGACTCACGAGAATGTGGGGTCTAAATACGTGGGGCTCTAACGAAAATGATCACGGGTCGATAACCCATATGGCCGTATCTATGACTGAACTCCAGTCTGACAACTGCTCAGGATCAAAGAAACGACAGATGCATTTTGAGTTTTAAAAAATTGCCTTTTCGCAATCGGTCGAGCGCAAGACAAAGGGGTCCAATGGACAGGTCCGAGTTGACGGCTACGGCCGGTCATAGAGTCACACACCAGGCATAGTCAATAAGTATTCAATAGCTTGATTACAACAGGTAGGCGCCTCATCAAGGCTGAGAATACGAGAGGAGCTTAGTCAACTTCTAAATTTAGCATCGTGTTTGGACACGTCGACAATTCAATTGGACACGTCTCGTCACCACGGTCGTTTGTTGACGGCTACGCATCCGTTGTACAGAGGAGTACGCCAACTCACTTATAACCGGCCATGCCTGTGGCCTATACACTCTCTACAAATCTCTCTCCCACCACAGTTGCAAATACCGCTTCTCTCATTCGCATTGTTGCTCTTGCACTCATCTCTGGTGCGGCTATCGCTTCACGATTGTTCGCAGTCATAAATTTCGAGAGTATCATCCACGAATTGTGCGTCCTATTACGGTCTGTCGATCATGTTATCCTTTTGACACAACTTCTTTCCACAAGTGACCCATGGTTTAATTAGTGAGTGGCTTGGCATGTCTGTTTATAGTGCGGTGTTGAATTGTCGGGGATACAAGTCGTGCTACGAGGGTTTTGGCTTCCAAAGGGTTCTATGTGCGTTACCAACCCGTTGATCAAAGGACACGCTGATATCCTCTGTTCTATCAGGAATTTTGGAATTGGTTTGACCCTACAGCATGGTATCCCTTAGGACGAGTTGTTGGTGGAACTGTCTATCCTGGTCTTATGGCGACCAGTGGTGTCATCTATAATCTTCTCCACGCGATCAACCTTCCCGTCGACATTAGGAATATCTGCGTTCTTCTCGCTCCCGGATTCAGTGCCCTCACAGCATGGGCAACCTACCAGTACTTCCGTTCTAATTGTCCAAAGACGAGTATTAACTGTATCCTAGATTCACGAAAGAAATGAAAGATGCCAGTGCCGGTCTTCTTGCTGCAGCTTTCATTGGCATCGTACCTGGGTACATTTCGCGTTCAGTTGCTGGATCTTATGACAATGAAGCCATCGCCATCTTTCTCCTAATGTTTACTTTTTTCCTTTGGATCAAAGCTCTTAAACAAGGAAGTGCGCTCTTTGGCACTTTTGCCGCTTTATTCTACTTCTACATGGTGGCAGCATGGGGTAAGCTGACGCAGCCTGCTTGAAGTATTTTTTTGATATTCTGTCAAGGTGGTTATGCTTTCATTACTAACATGATTCCTATCCATGCTTTTGTACTTCTTCTCATGGGACGTTACAGCGGCCGCCTATATGTCGCCTATTCTTCATGGTATGCTATTGGGACGTTGGCGAGCATGCAGGTTCCTTTCGTTGGCTTCCAACCCGTAAGGACTAGCGAACATATGGCAGCTCTTGGTTCGTCAGCGTTCTGGTCTGTAGAGTCTTTCGCTCACCCCTGTCACAGGTGTCTTTGGTCTTCTTCAGATTGTTGCGTTCGCGCAGCTTGTTCGGTCACATGTCTCCTCACAACAGTTCCAAAGCATTGTCGTCGCCGGAGTGATCACCATCGGTATCTTGGGAGCCTTAGCCATCATTGGTCTCACCTACAAAGGATGGATTGCTCCATGGACGGGCCGTTTCTATTCCCTTTGGGACACTGGTTACGCCAAAAAGTATAGGGCTACAATGTCTTGACCGCAACGATCTGACCATCTTTCTCAGGTATATACCCATCATTGCTTCGGTTTCCGAGCATCAACCCACGGCGTGGCCGTCGTTTTTCATGGACCTCCAGTTCCTAATCTTCCTCTTTCCAGCCGGTGTGATCCTATGTTTCCGTGAACTCCGCGATGAGCACGTCTTTGTCATTATCTACGCTGCCGTGGCGAGCTATTTCGCCGGAGTTATGGTCCGTCTGATGCTCACACTCACGCCTGTAGTCTGCATTACCTCCGCCGTCGCGCTTTCCACGCTTCTTGACACCTTCATCGACCCGGTAGAGCCTGAAAGTTCGGACGACAGCCCGAGCGAGGCCGGCTCAGGCGCTTCGAACAACGGCACTATATCTGGTTCATCTACAGCTGTTCCTTCCTCAAAGAAAGCCAAGAAAACCGCTGGCTCCGCTGTAGAGACCGGCGTCACCCTCTCACAGGTGCTCTCATCTTCTCCATCCACAAAATCATCGAAGCGGGGCATCTACGGACTCGACACGCGTCTGATGATCGTTGCCAACACCATCTTTATGCTCGCGTTCTTCGTGTCACACTGCACTTGGGCTACATCGACTGCGTATTCCTCGCCCTCTGTTGTACTGGCGTCTCAGAACTCGGATGGCAGTCAGCATATTATTGACGATTTCCGCGAAGCTTATTACTGGCTCCGCCAGAACACGGCGGAGGACGCTGTTGTAATGAGCTGGTGGGATTATGGGTACCAGATTGCCGGTATGGCTGATCGTCCTACGCTTGTTGATAATAATACATGGAACAACAGTGTGTTACCGTTATCTTGACTATTTTTCTTTTCTTTTCTGATTCGCTCCGCCAGCCCACATCGCAACTGTTGGAAAGGCTATGTCGAGCTCTGAAGAGGTTGCCTACCCCATCCTGCGGAAACACGACGTCTCATACGTGCTCATCATCTTCGGCGGTCTGATTGGTTACTCTGGTGATGACATCAACAAGTTTCTATGGATGATTCGGATTGCACAGGGCGTATGGCCCGACGAAGTGCAAGAGGCTTCGTTTTTCACGCCAAATGGCGAATACAAGGTTGACGATAGCGCTGCGCCTGCGATGAGAAATAGTCTTATGTATAAGATGTCATATTATCGGTGAGTATCGCATGTGACTCGAAGAGGAATTCTAATTTACGCCATATGTATTGTCTCTAGCTTTGCGAGCTTGTTTGGAGGTGGTCCTGGTCAGGACCGTGTACGTGGCCAGCAGGTTCCCGCAGTGGGACCCACGTTGGATCATTTGGATGAAGCGTTTACGTCGGAGAATTGGATTGTGAGTTTTCCCATACCTGTCGGGACAAGTGCGCATTGTACTCACTGATTGATTCCACTATTTTTCTCCAGGTTCGAATTTACGAAGTGAAAAAAGAGGATCCATTAGGCCGAGACCTGAAAAGTGCGAACGCATTTGCGGAAGGGAAGAAACGCAAGCGTAGCAAACCTGTATCTAGGCGTCGTTCCATCTCGTAAAATATGTAATTATATGGTGTAGAAGAGTATCTATCTCAAAACCACGGGAAGTCAAGCATACCCCACGTACGCAAGTACAGGATATCTTTGGTTACGAATTTTCTCTCAAACCCTCAATCCGGAGTAGAAACCTACCCCATCCATGATTTGCCTCTACACATAAGTACTGTGACTTGACGAGCTTGACCCTTGCCGTCCACACAATGCCATCCATGCACATCAAACTATATTACACATTACTATGTACAGTTCCATGCATGCATGCATACCAGTTCGGTTTCGGTCTGAATGGACTGCAGTATCATAGACAGCTGGGGAGTATCGCTCGACGATTATGAAGCTGCCGGCGCGGGGCATGGCCACACGATGGGAAAAATATATATTCTTGCATGTTTTCCTTGCAATCGGTATCTTCTTGTGATGCACAAGAATACCTAAAGTTTACTCTACTAATACATGACATCGATGGAATGCTAGGGTGATTTGCGCAAACGCGCCCCAACTTTAACCATTGAGTGCCATACCCCCTGCCTGTAAAATCACGAACACTTTGAGCCAGATACAGGGGGAGATGAGGTATGAAAAAGGACACCTTGGGTGTTTAGATGCCATGATCTTTGACTTCAAGATTGATGTATGGCTGTCACAGCACAAAAAAGGAATCTGATCAATAAGTTTTGATCAATACTATCCCCCACGGTCGTTTCGGCCACTTTCAGGGTCCTCAAGTGATTCGGCCACTTTTTCAAAATCTCAATGTAGACTGGCTTCCACTCGCTCTCTTCATGTAAGATTGTGTATACATATAGTTATGAGTAGAATATCATGGAATATAACGTTTGTCTGGGTAATTATACACGAGTAGCTGCAATTCATGCTTATTGCCCTAATTTGGTAACCGTCACGCCTTGCCGCCCAGGCCGGGACTGGGTTTCAATTTGTTGATTCCAATTAAGAGCTCCTCATTGAATGAATGAATGAATGAATGAATGAACTCTGTTTATACCGCCGGCAAGCCACAATGCTGGGCTAAGAGGCGGGGGTAAAGTGGTACTC
>JABCKQ010017720.1:0-10765 GCA_018857305.1 Termitomyces sp. T159_Od127 | reverse complement strand
AAAACACAACAGACAAGACAGGTTACGGTAATATCAAGACTAGAGTATCTACTTACTACTCTACGACTTATATACTACGTGGTACGTATGGCCTGGGGCTCAGGCCCGGGTTCCAGTGGCGGGTCACGGCGCCAGGGCTTGGGGTGAGACCCGGGGGCCACACAGGATGGGGCGAGGTTAAGACATGTTGCATGGCATGGAGGTCTCATACTGGAAATGCAGAGACACGTGGCAGTGGGGCGGTGAGGAGGGAGCAGGAGTGGGGCATGGCATGTGGAGGTCGGCGGCAGTGATGCGCAATCATGATGCATGATGGGGGTCTCGGCGTGGGCCGGGGATGATGGGTGGTGCTGGCGCTGGTGTGATGTGATAGCCGAGACCCGGCGCTGATGTGGCGGTCATGGCGGTGATGGCCGGGGGGTGCCGCGAGTGGTGGTGGCTGTGGGGGTGACGGGTGGCAATGGGCGGTGATGGCTGGGGATGCCGCAGGTGGCGGTGGCTGGTGGTGTTGACAGGCGGTGATGGCCGGTGATGGCCAGGGGAGTTGGCTGGGTAGCGGTCTGGGCCCGGGGCGGTCGTGGGGGTGGTTTTGGGAGGGTTGGAGTCCTGGGGCTGGGGCTGAGTCCTGGAGGTCGGTAGCGGGTCGTGACAGAGCTAGAGCCAATAGAAAGAAAAAAACACTTTATGTTGCCTTCATATATCTAAAAGATACCTTCCATCATCCACTGATGTACTTACCTTATGGTTAAAATTCTTCAAAGCGGGTGTTTTGGGGCCACTTTTTGATTGACTTTGGATGTTATTTGCTTGCATGACATATACTGTTCATGACAAATCCCAACACACATGGAGTTTTTACTGTCATGTGTCACAATGTGAAATTTGTATTCTGTAACTTAGTCCAGCCACCTATAACTCCTGGAAAAAACCATGAATAGATATCATATATACAAAGATGATCCTGTGCTTATACTATAGAAATTTGAGTCTGTCAAAGTATAGAAAATCTAAAAGTGTGAAATCAGAACACATTTGGTCACCCACCAGGGCTTGGTGAAATAGATTAACAAGAATTGCACAAATTTTGAGTAGGCCAAACCCTTTGACACATATATAGTGTCTTAAATATAATTTTCCGAGGGATGGAAAGAGGTAGAAAGCCCAAGGAAGTGGATATCTCTGTGTCCGATACAAGAGGGCGTGACAATTTAGGGGCTGTTGAAACTCCGCATACAGCAGAGCGCTAAAATGAGTATTGAGGACAAATCTTCGACGATTTGGCCAGTCGGCTTTCAAGCGGAGCAAGAACTTAGCTTGTGACCCGACTGTGACAACAATTTCACTTCCCAGTTTTTTGGTACCTCTCGCTCGGTCATGGGCCGACGTCTCTCACATTATACAGTTTCTCCTGAAAAAATCACTACATACTAGCTCAGAAGGTATTCAAGATGGCCTGAAAATTTTGAGACTGTACGACATAGGGTTACAGTACTTACTCGGTACGCGACCACATGTATGTAATACGGGCCCGGCTGTTCACGAGTGGACCTCGCCGGTTATCTATCTATTTCAATTCCATTCCAATCATCTGTGATCGATGTCATTTTTTGTAATCGTCAAACACCTGTCGATATTAGGTTGATCAGACTTTGTTCGTTGTTCCTGTAGTGCACACAAAGGAAAAAACCCAAAGAAAACGTCACATTAGAACACAACCATTCATTCAATGGAAAATGACACATCAGGACAAACTGCTCCTACAGATTAGTGAAAAAAATGGAAGCGCACGACTGGTTCCACACAGGGGCCTGACCAGCATGCAACTACATAGTGTAACCCAAAGAAGTCGCAGAAATTCGTAATATGGATATGTATAACGCAAGAGTTCGGATATGGACGAGAAGCCGATACCTCCTACTCTGATAAATAGATAATCAAACCCATAGTTCGTCCCGGCACCAAGAAACGGAGAAAGAAGAGCATGAAATCGCATCGGGCGAACAGAATAAAGAACAGGTATATGTTTGCATAATTTTCTTGACATTCACAGGGGTGCTGGAAAGTAAAATCAAAAGGAAGCGCTCCATCCAGTGCAAAACAAAAGATAAGGAAGAAGGTCATAAAGGGTACCAGGGGAGCCATCTAAAAGTGCAGGCTGCTCTCCTGGAGGACCGGCGTTGAAATCATGTTGGTGGTGAGATTTCGCCTCTGGACCATGCTCTGTTGAGGCGACGCGCTGATGTTGCTTTCAGCAGCAGTGCTCTGCTGTTGGAACCCACGCAACGAGTCCTCGGCAAAATAGAAGCTGCGACGGCGTTGCCCTCCCACACTGTCCTGATCGAAATCTCGTCCCTCGGGACGGGCGCCGATGTACTCTTCGGGGGGCGGGTCGGAGATCCGACGATGAGCGAGCTCACGGCGGCGTTTCCACGAGCGGTAGAGGAGGAACGCAAGAACCAGGATAGCAATACCGCCGAGGGCACTGACGACACCGATGATGGCGTCCTGTCTTGTTTTACCGCCGTCTGAAGTAGCACCTAAGTCTGGATCCGGTCCACCTATGGAACCTGTGGCTTCAGGGGCTGGGATTGCGTTGAGGCTGAAGCCGGAGTTGACGTGGTTCGCCAGAGCTTGAGCGACGGGATTGTTCACGCCAGTGTAGAACTTCGAGCTCTTGTTCTTGATCATGGCTGCGAGTGCATCGACTTGATCACCGGGGATGAATCCAAGCCAGGTTGTGCCGAGCTGGCTCTTGTCATTGGGGCCAGTGTATGTGGCAGGAATGTATACCTGCAACACGTATGTTTTCACCTGATCAGCTGGTAGTAACGAGGTTTAGTTTGTCTGAATAAGTAATGGAGCACGGATCTTACCAGTGAGGTTCAAAGCAGTTTGGATGATGACAGTGATCCAAGCAAATATCTGACTGGAGGAAAGTTGATTACCCACAACGAAAGGCCAGTTCAGCTCCTCATCGAAAAGAATACTGATCATTGTGTATTGGTTTGTCACCTGACTCAAATCCAATGGAGTCGGAGGGACAATCCTTGATGGAAGCCCTGAAGGCAGTGGCTGAGGTAGAGTCGTCATCGGGGCGGTACCAGGCTCAGATACCAGTGAGAGCGTAGTCATTGGCGCATCAGGATTTGTGATCGTAATCGACGAAGTTGTGGTGGGCGCAGGCGCCACGGCAAGCGAGGACACTGACAGCACGAAAGAGAGATCTGATGTTACAGTCGGTGCATGATGACGAGATGTCATGGTCCCGTCACCTGCACCGAGATTTCCGCCTGAACTGGAAGAAGTAGAAGTAGGCAAGATGATGGTGTTGCTGCTGTTGCTGCTGCCGCCGCTGCTGGATGGAAGAACCGACTGAGAGCCCGATACCGAAATTGACGAAGGGACTGTGGGAATGCTGCTGGTGCTAACAGATGAAGAACCACCTGACACCGGCCGAGAGGACGGAGCGGCTGAGGACTGAGAGCTAGGAGGAACCACAGAAATCGACGAGGAGGGACCTTCGGTCGGCCTCGAGGTATGAGAGCCAGGACGAGTCTGAGACTGCGTGTTCTGGCCACCAGAAGAAGCCTGACTAGTACTATTCGAAGTCTCCGACGTGGCCGAAACAGGTATCGAGGTTGTCTGAGAGGGAGTGGAAGACTGCGTGTTTGAGCTACCATGGCTAGTGACAGTCGAAGTCCCCGACGTGAATGGAACAGATGTCGAATTTGTCTTGACGTGTGTGGTGTGAGGGACAAGAGCGCTCGAGACTATCGAGACGATGGTGCTGATGATGTTTGGGGGAGTAGTGGAAGCTTGGCTAGTACTCAAAGGACCAGACGTGGTTGAGCCACTGTCCGAGCTTGTCTTGGTGGAGGAGTGAGGATTGGTATCATTGGAAGTCTGGATAGGACTGGTCGAAGTCTCTGATGTTCCTGAAACAGATACCGAAGTGGGAGCTTGGCCGATAGGACTCGAAGAACCTGACGTGGTTGTAGCAGATGTCGAGGTGGATTTGGAGGTATGATTGTGAGTGTGAGTGTGAGTGCCAAAGGTCGTGGAAAGAATAGTGGTTTGAGTAGTAGGTTGAACTTGGCTGGTAGTACTCAAACTTGACGTGATTGAACTCATGCCCGAGCTTGGCTTGGAAGTCTGGCTAGCACCACTCGAGGTCTCCGTTGGGGCTGAAACAGATTCCGAGGTTGGCTTGGAGGTATGAGGGAATTGGTCACCGTCGCTCGTTACAGTCGAAGTGGGAACTTCGCTGGTAGTGTTCGAAGCAGATGTGGTCGTAACAGAGTTCGAGGTTGGCTTGGGGTGATGAGGGTGTGGGTCCTTGTGGGTATGACTGGTAACCTGGCCAGTGGTATGCGATGTGGCTGGAATAGAGCTCGTTTCGTGAGCATGAGGCGAGCCCTGAGTACCTGTCGGACTAGTAGGCAAAAGATCCAGCCCGGTTGAAGTAGCATCCGCCTTGGACGTCGATGAGTGATGATGGACGACACTCGACGAGTTGTTGCTGATGGTAGAATTAATCGTGGTTTGTACAGGGTGCGATTCCGCGGTTGAGGTAGGACGAGGGGTTAAAAAATTGGTGCTTGACGATTCCGAATGTACAGTCGAGTTGGCTGAAGCCGTCGAAGCACTGGTGGACACAGGATCGAGTGACACAGGGGGCAAAATACTAGTTGCGCCTAAACTCGAGCCTGTGTGGTGATGACCCGGGACTTGGCCTGTGATGCTACTGCTGCTAAGTGAGCTGTCGTGGCTCCCGGTGTGTGTAACAGTGGCTTCTGGCGAGGAAGAGGCAGTCTTGGACGAGCTCAAGGGTTTCGTAATGCTTAGATCAGAAGAAGTGGACGAGTCCGAGGATGCCGCTGGTGCTGACGTGATGGGAGAAGTCGACGTGGGTCGTTCGGAGGAAGAGGGAGTGATCGTGTCAGCGGACCTGTGCGGGACAGACGGACTGGTGGGGGACGGACGGTGAAGCTCTATGACATTACCCAATGTATTGATATTGTCTGCGTCTGGGTGAGCGCGCTGAAAGAATAAAATGGAACAGAGCGCACCAAGAGCAAAGTCCACAACGCCCGAAACAATCTGGCGCCTCTGGAGCTTGTTTGAGAGAGCAGGGCGGGGATGGGGAGCGAGCTGCTGGGCGCTGCCTGAGGCGAGCACAAGCATGGCAACTAGCAGAGGATAAATAGAGGGACGCATTGCAGAATATGGACAAGCAGGAGCGGGCTAGACGGCCAGCTGCAAGCTGAAAGGAGCGTGATAGACTGCAATACAGCAGGAATCTGAGGGAAGCCGCAGGAATACGACCGACAAAGAAAAGAGAGATGGAAGAATGAGAAAATCTAAGTACAATCACTTCTCCATCAAACTATCAATCATGTCTACACCGACAAACAACCACTCGTCCCTCCTTCCCGTCCATGTCCCGCCGTCCTGCCACGCGACGACCCGCCACCCATCTCTCTCGCCACCTGTCGCCTCTTGCCCGCTGTCTCCAGCCAAGCACTTATTTTCTGTCGGCTCTCTGTGTGAAAAAGAAGACTGCCCTTGTGACCAAGAGACACACTATGCTCAGTTCTCCATCTGTCACAAGATCCTGATGACAGATGTTGCCGTTCAACCCCGGCGAGCACTACCTCAGTAAAAACTTCTGAAACAAAGGCGCCACCTGACCTGATTCAAACATGTTAGAAGGATCTTTCCACTCATCGCCCGCAGGTTATCATGCATCGTGCCCAACTTTCCCATCTTAAATGGATGTCCTATTTCTGACCCCATTCTGAGACTGAGAAAGCTTCCCATATGCGTGTCTTTTGATTCCAATATTTTAAGCACGTGTCCCTCGCCATAACAAGGACAAAGCTCAGAGCAACTGGATATCTCATACTTCTTCAGCGAGACGAGCAATCCATCATGTGGATCCTAAGTGGCGGTGCCCGAATGTCTTGATCCCGTCCATAGCTCAGCGCTCAGGGGCCAGACCTTGTGGGAGAATATGCCATACTTATGGTCGTCCTTTTACAGCACTTCGGCAAGACGTCTGTTTTTGCATCTCAGTTTTCGCAGGTTAAGCGGCCCGGACGGGTTCTGGTCTTGATCTTCCTTCGTACGGATTATCTAGCCCGTCGTTGTTTTGGAATACCACTATCTTCGTTCGTTGATTTTTAAAGATAATTCTATTTATAGTATGCCCACGGCTCGCTCGCTTCCCATAGCACAAGCATCAAGTGACCCCACGGTCTCGACGGACTCGTTTCGGAGTACAAATTTGGTTAGACTTTCTTGATGTATCTTTCATTTCCAACTCCCGTCTGTCCATCTCTGTGTTTGAGAGTTTTTATCAAGTCAATTTAATCGTCTAATCGGGCCCCCATTTCTAGAAATACGGCATTGGGTCCGACTCGCAAGATGGGACCGTGTCGGTCACCTTTCTTCTGTCCAGTTTCTGGATGCTCTGGGCTTCTTTGTGCTAAGAGTGGTCTTGTACAGTGCTGCGCCGCTCTTTGTCTTCCCTCCTGCGAAGAAAGTTGGTCTCTCAATCATATCAGGCGCCGATGTTATTGGGACGCACCCTATTTTCTAATTTGAGCGTCGTCCATTCGTTGTTCAAATACCGAGACTTGATGCATCACATACTTGATGCAATCTACTGCATGTACGCTTCTGAGTGATCCCAGAGTGCTAACAGGCAAGAGCAAGCTTACCCTCCTCCAGCCAGCCTCTTCAGTAATTACGTTGCTCATCGAAGCCCGATATCCGGGAAGAAGCGTCACGAACCATAAGCCACAAGACAATTACGAGGTGCAGCGAAGCACCAGCCCCATGAACTACATACGTGATTTCATGTTGAGGATTGCAATTACTGTATTTGCGCCTGATATATCGATTGGTGCACCTCATCGAGCTCAACGTGGACTTGAACTGTGGTAACGAACCGCGCTCGGCGGCGGTCGTTCGATATTATATAGCCGGCTTCTGGCCCCACTGGGACCCTTAGAACAATGCGTCTTGTGTCGTTTACTCTCGTCCTCATTGCTTTCGTCGCCAGCACCAGCGCTGCTGCTCTGCCCGACCGCGAGTTGTCTGATGGCGAATCGGCTACTTGCCTGGCCAATTTCACGTCCTGTTTGTTTGATACTCAGTGTTGTTCCCGGCGCTGCGGGCACTTCTCTTCGGTGATTCATTACACGGTGAGTCATAGCCGTGTGTCAAGTCGACTTGTGATCGTGGCGTCTCTGACAGATTGTGGCGGTTCCCTTCAGATCTGCGGTTAAATGACACCTTTGGATGTTTGACTTGATTTAGGATACGCTGAGTAGGTCTTTTTTCACGCTCTCGATCACTGTTTTGACACCGGGAAGGTGTAACACGGGCCAGAAAGAGAGATTAGATGATGGGTATGGTATGCTGTGATGTGCTGAGGCTTTTGGATCTCTGAATTATCGCAGTATAATATCCTGAAATACGTGCTATTACACCAGTACCCAGGTATAGACTTGGGAAGTGGCTTGCTGTGTATAGCTCAAATGCGTTCCCACTGCAAGTCGCTCCGACTTGTTTGGTTTAGATCTGTCGTCCTACGAGAGTTCCTTTCTTTTGATTCCTTGTCCGCAGGGATGCACACCCCCTGTCTTGGAATGTTGAAATAGTCTCATGCGTGTCAAACCTGGTAGTGCCATGAGAGTAACTGTGCAGTTGAAAGATGTTTTCCCTTACGCACCATGTGGCCACGATGGAAAAAATGATGCAACGTACGGCAGACTGATGTTATCATTTCATCTCAAGGTATGAGGCTATGCTATACATCCTACTTCGACATGTATACTACATCCGGTCCGTGAGCACCCCCGAATCCATGTAATACCAGTTCAAGTCTTTGAATTCGCTGATGGTAAAGTTCCTTTGTTAGTAAATTCGAGTTTGTGATCAATTCATCATCATTTCATCTTAAGGTATAAGGCTATGCTATACATCCTGCTTCAGCATACATACTGCATCCGGTCCGTAAGCACCCCCATTCTTTGAATTGGCTGATGATAAAGTTCCATTGTCAGTACATTTGTGATATTGTCCTGATTTCATCTTCTGAATCCAGATTTCGTTGCAAAGGGTATCAACGGTTCTAACAGACCTATAGTTAGCAGCATAAGATTAATGCTATCTGGTCAACTCACGGAGCTTGTGGCTTCAGGGGCTGGAATTTCGTTCAGCTGAAGCCGGAGTTGACGTGGTTAGCGAGAGCTTGACCGACGGGATCGTTTACGCCAGTGTAGAACGCCGAGCTCTTGTTCTTTATCATAGCTGCGAGTGCATCAACTTGATCACTGGGGATGAATCCAAGCCAGGTTGTGCTGAGCTGGATCTGGTCTTCGGGGCCAGTGTATGTGGAGGGAATGTATACCTGCAACGCGTATGATTTCACATCCTCAGCTGGGAGTAACGAGATTTAGTTGATATGAAGAAATGATGGAGCACGGATCTTACAGGTGAGGTTCAAGGCAGTTTGGATGATAACAGGGAGCCAAGCAAATATCTGACTGGAGGAAAGTTGACTATCCACAACGAAGGACCAGTTCAAGTCCTCATCGAAAGTGATAGTGATCCCTTGGTATTGGCTTGTAACCTGATTCAAATCCAACAGAGTCGGAAGGACGATCCTCGATGGAAGTCCTGAGGGCAGTGGCTGAGCAGGAGTCGTAATCTGGGCGGTACCAGACTCGAGTGACAGTGAGAAGGTAAGCGGTGGCGCATCAGGATTCGTAATGGTCGCCGGCGATGTTGTGGTGGGCAAAGGCGCCACGGCAAGCGAGGGAATCGATAGCACGGAAGAGAGATCTGGCGTTATCGTGACTGTTGTTGCTGAGTTACGTCGGAAATGGGCAGCGAGCCGCTGGGCATGGGCGCTGCCTGAGGTGAGCACAAGAGTGGCAAATAGTAGAGGATAAAAAGATGGACGCATGGCGAATGGCGGGATATGGACAAGCACGAGTGGGCTAGATGGCCAGCTGCTGGCATGGTATACTGTAATACAGCGGGAAGCCGCAGGAATGCGACAAACTAAAACAGAGACGCCAGAATACAGCGGGAAGCCGCAGGAATACGACCAACGAAAAGAGAGATGAAAGAATACATCGGGAAGCCGCAGGAATACGACTAACAAAAAGAGAGAGGGAAGAATACAGCGGGAAGCCGCAGGAATACAACCAACAAGAAGAGAGATGAAAGAAATCAAAAAATTTAATCACCTCTCCATCAAACTAGATCTGTGGCGCCGGCCGGCTGAGCACGAGCTCTGGGAATTCTGATCTGATTTGAGATACGATGAATGTCTTCTTCTCTGCCATTGTGACCTGAGACGATGTATCCCGGGCGAGATGGATAGACGAGTCTTATGCCTTTGAATTTCTGGAGTATGGTAGCACAATATTCGTTTTACGTGTGATCATACCGATATTCAGGACTGGGATTGGGAACTGGCTTTCTGTGCCATAGCTCATTCGTGAAGAACACATTCCGTGCAGCCTCCACTCGTCTGATATCCGATTTATCGTCCTGGAAGAGTCCCTTTGTCACTTGTCTGTTGGAATGTACATCCACTGTCTTGGAACGTTGAAAGAATGTCCTGCAGGTCAAACATGGCAGCACCAAGAGAATGACTGTGCTCCCACTGGATGTTTTCCCTTCGGCATGATGTGGCTACGCGGGCTCGTCCTTTCGGCAATTCAATATTGTCATTTCCAGCTGTTTCGAAGTCGATAGGAAGATCCCAATTTTGATATTTGGCCCACCTTGATCTCTTCATTGCTTCTTGATCTGCCTATCGATTTCGAAGTGGCTGTCATCATCAGTCTCATCAAGCACGCGGAAATGGTGAATATATATCTATGTATCTGCATCAACAGATGGACCAGATCCGGTCTGTCGGCACCTCGACTTCATTTTATCAGAGACCAGGTCGCCTTCTGATGGTGAAGTTAGTACCATGTATGTCTTTCCCTAATAGGCCTTCCAGACAGTTCAGACTTTGTCACAATTGTTGAGAGGACGTTAGTTCTCATAGGGAACACACGACAACAGAAACAAGACCCTGTTATAGTCGGGTGAGTATAAATATGCGTATAGTTTCAAGAAAGAGAAGTAGACGGAAACAATTACGCCGATGATATATGGCGGAAGTAAACAAATAATGGTAAACAATGTACCGTTTTCACTGCTGACATCAGAACCTGTTTTTTCCAGAAAAAGTAACAAAGAAATGTGTCATGCCATTTTTGGTGTACATATTTCTGATGGAAAAAGGGTTGAGACAATGAAAAATGCCTTTTTGTTGGGCAAGAAGTTGCCAAAGAAATGGCATGACACATTTCTTTGTTGCTTTTTCCAGTGGAAACAGGTTCTGATGCCAGCAGTGTTTGAGCTACATACACTGCTGAGGCCAGAACATGTTTCCCTCGGAAAAAGTGACAAAGAAAGCTGTCATGCTACTTCCATGTCATTTTTTGATGGGAAATACATAAGCAATTTCTTGTAGTAAAAGTAAGGAAATTATATACATTCATCCAAACCATTTCCTGCAACAAAATGATATCCAGAAACAGCATGGAGATTTTTCTAATATTTCATTAGATATTTCTTTAGAAAAAATAAATTAATTTACTTTCAAAGTATGTATCAAAAGACAGGACCTTTTTCTTTCTAGGTTTTTTCTTAGATAATTTTATCCTTTTTCTTCCATAAATGAGAATTG
>JABCKQ010017719.1:0-10790 GCA_018857305.1 Termitomyces sp. T159_Od127 | reverse complement strand
TCTAAGGAGTCACTCTGCCAGACAACAGAAAATAGTCGACAGTAGGTCACATGACTGGTCACATATCACATGTCATGTTCCATGTCACAATGTGTGACATCTCTGATGGGAGGATCACAGGTTATGGTCACATCACAGCAATGGTCACATAATCCGAGCACATGCAGAGGTCATGCATATGCCACATGACTGCAAATCGTATGCCAACAATTTTGCCAGTAGTGGCTGTGAGTCCATCCAGCCAAAGAGGAATGTCCAATAAGGAAGTAGTTCATGGTCTGACCAATGAGGAACTTGACGAGTTGAGAAGAAAGGCAAGGGAAATGAGTGAAAGTGAAGCATGGCTGAGGGAAAAAGGATGTAAAAAGGAGGTCCCCTGACAAGGGCCACATGCTCCTTCCTCTACCAAGGCAATCTCATCCGATATGACATCAGATTTTGCATCAACATTGAATTTGAGTGGAATGAAACGGAAGGAGCAGAATGTATAGAGAACCTTGTGTTGTCGCGCGAAGGTGATATGAGCATTGAGATATTTCATAATTTGGTGTGTTCAATTGTTCTCTGTTGAGCAATGGAGCTCACAGGAGACAAGATCAGATCCTTCCTCAAATAAACACCAACGGATTATTGCCAATCAGCCTGCGTGAAAATTTCTTTACATTGCTTATGGTCAATGGTCTGCCAACAGTGTCACCTCTACCACCACCTCCAGGTGTGATTTTCAAGGATGTTCCTAGCAATATAGCACTTCCATTTGTGATGAGGTCAGACCTCCAGTGCTATCATATCAATGCAGGGATGTTTTACATGGATATTGTGACAATCTCTAATTCGAACAATGCCAATTCCAACATTATGTATGCATACAAGCACCATGGACTATTTTTGCCCCAAGGCGCCAGTGATGATGGCCCTTTGGCCAAGCTGAAGTTGCTTGAGCGAGTCCACTCCCCACATGTCCTCCATCCTGCCTTTGTTGTTGCCGACTCATCAGAATCTGCGTCTAAGCCACTGCGCTTTTGTGGGTACCTTGTTCCATTTTTACCTGCAGGCTCTCTCCTGTGCATCATGCAAGAACTCTCTGAGCCTCCAATGCGCCCAGATGCACCTGTGTCTGCTGATCATAAGAAATTGATGTTGCAGCCCAAACAGGCCGAAGACTCCAAGTCTGCGAGTGTGCTGAGTGCCATCTGCCTTCCTCCACCAAAGCTCGCATGGCCCCTCAAATTTACATGGGCAATTGAGGCCACTGCTGGCATATGTGCATTGCATGAGCAAGGTATATACACAGGCGACGTAAAGCTGTCAAATATACTCCTTGATCAGGGAGGGCATCTCCAGATTATAGACTTCAATGCTTTCCTGGCTGGTGGCTACACGGCTGAGTTCTTGGGACATGAAGTTGAGGACAAATGCTTTTCACCCTTGAATTCTGGAGCTCAAGACATATTTGCGCTCAGGATGGTGCTGTGGATGGTTGCGGAGGAGATATGGTATTTTGGAAGGGAGGTCAAGTTTGTGAGGCCAGAGTTGGTGTGGAGGGATCACAATTGTGATGAGGCACACCAGGGCAAGGGCGAGATGCTACGCTGGTTTACTGACCTGGTAGAGAAGTGTCTTGACGAGGAGAGTAAAAGGCCGAGCGCTGAGGGTGTTCTTTAAGTTTTGAAAGATGCACAAGATGCACAGAATTTTAATTAAATGTGCAATTATGCTGTCCTCCAACAGTTCAGTTCTTGTTTACGACTTGGATTACAAGCGGTGTGCATAAAGTTCGGTACTTGTGACAGCTGGCTTACTTGAAAAGCCAGGCAAGTGCCTTTTTGGACTGCTGCCATTTCCTATTTGGGTATCTAGACTTTCTGAGACTTCCCACTAGTCTCACTCATGCACCCACAATTTATTATAAGAAAATTATTTGTTGCTGCACCTTGAGTTCTTCTTTGCGTTTGACTCAAAGTGCTGGGTTGCGCAATCCTTCCGATTCTTCTCTCACTGTGCTCAAGGTTATATTACTATGCCAATGACAAGGTTTGCAATCTCATAGAGAGCAAAGCTTTATGTGTGCTTTTTGCCCCTCTTCCAGCTGCTCTCCTGAGAGAAATCTTTTCTGGTCGAGCACAATGAAAAAGGGGAGGTGAAGACAAATGACAGGTCTCAAGAGATAAAGATAGAGAGGGTGATGGTTCCATATGTTCCAGGCTCCTTGGGAGTATGGAGATGAATAATCCTGTTGAATTATCTTTGAAAGAAGCAAAAGAAGTGTTCATTCCTACTATCTATCTTTTGAACATCCAAAACTGTTTACCCTCCCCCACTTAATTTCTTTACTAACGAACTATAGACCAAGTCAATAACTCTTCACAACTGATTCATGCTAAGATTGTCTGACCTTTTGGCAGCAACAATAAGTCCTTGGATAAGGTACAACTTCTGGACCTGGCAACAAAAGCCCCAGAGAAATGCAGCTTAAAAAAGTCTGTGGTGTCTACAACCTCCATAGATGTTGCAATAATTGCCATAGAGGAGAAGCCCCCCTGTTGGGACCTCTCTTTTACACCCTTTTGCCTCAGCCATGCTTCACTCCTACTCAATTCCTTCACCTTTTTTTTCAACCTTGTCAAGTTTATCATTGGCCAGACTGTGGGAATCTACTTCCTTATTGGTCACTTCCTCTTTGGCTGGATTGGCTCATAGCCACTACTGGCAAAATTGTTGACATAGGATTTGCAGTTATGTGGCATGTGCATGACCTCCATGTGTGCTCAGAGCATGTGACCATGATTGTTACATGACTGTGATGTGACTGATCCATCAAAAAAGTCACACTCTGTAATATGTGACCAGTCATGTGACCCACTGTTGATCCACTTGTTTTCTTTGGATTTCCCTCTGCCAGATTGGTACTTTACTAGCTATTATGACATACTTTTGATATACTTTGAATTTCTCTCTGCCAGCTGTGTGACTGAGCCACAGCCTCCAGAGGTTGCCCTTACACCCCCATGTTTGCTTGCTTTGCAAAGTGAATCATACTGTGTTCACAAGATCATGCTCATGTCTGTGTATGTCTGATGGACACTTCACTACCCAATCCTCAAAAATGCCAACTCCTTAAACTTCCTGTTTATAACAATTTCATCTATGTTGTTCATCATCATCTTTCCCCTTCCTCTATCTCCCAAAGATTTTAAAATCTTTCACTGAGCTGTTCATCCTTATGACTCTTCAACTTTCTTGTTTTTCTTGATCAAACACAATCTTGTTTCTTCCTATCTCTATTTAGTTGATTATCTTCAGCATGGCTTCCCTTTTGCCTATTCTGGACACCTCCATTGTAATCAAGAATCATCCATCAGTCAACAAATTCCCATCCATTGTCCAAAAGTATATTGATGGTGAAATATCTCTTTCTCACATGTCTGGTCCTTTTTCTCTACCTGACATTGTCCATTTATTGCTTGCCTTTTATTGGTGCACAGCAGCAGCAAGCTCCTGGTCTCCCACCAAAACATTGTATATGCAGGAATCTCTCCAAAGATAACCCTGTAACTAGTATTTTTTTTTGTCAATAGTTCTTTTTCACTTTTCACTTTTTAATTTCTTATCTTTACAGTATTTTTGGAATTTCCCTGTTTTATTTCACATTTCTCTTTTGAACTTCTTTTTGTTTCCAGTCTTTTTTTATATGTTGATTCATTATTTTATTTCTCTCTGTATTTCTGGTCTACTTCCATTTCACTTTCTACTTTGTTTCTAATTTTCACTCACCATATTTCTTTACTTTTCTTTGTTCTAATTCAGAAACCCACTTTCATTTCATTTTTCTCACTTACTGCTCAGGTTGCTGTTGCTCCCTTGGAAATGCAGTCCTTTTTGCACTTCCTCTTATTAATCTTGGATACAAGGCTGACATAATAACATCTACTTTGTAGGGCATTGGAATCTTAGTTTTTCCTTGAAGTCAAAAACTGAAAATTGCCAGGCCACAATATATGTTGGCTGGAATCAATTACTATTGAGATACTCTTATATTTTCTTGGACAACTCAGCACAGCTGACGTGATGGTTAGGCTTACCATCCATGTGCTACTACCTCATGGCATATCTCTTGCCATCAGCATCACTCCAAGCACTAGCAGTGCAAACAAGGCAGCAGGCCAGAGACAAGCCTATATGCATGAGGGCAGGACACTTGACAGACAAGTGCTTCTAGAAGGGAGGAGGCATAGAGGAACGATATCAGAGTGGTGGAGGAGAAACCATAGCAGTGGTACTTCAGCTTCAAGCAGCTCTGTTGGCAATAGAAATGGTGCTGACCAGAACATGATGGCAGTGATGTCAGCTGACAATACTGCAAACCCTTAGTGCCTGGTGTTCTTGACCTGGATGAGCAGCAACATGAATAACAACTGGGTTACATATGTGGACTCAGCCACAAGTCACCAGTAAGAGCCTAATGATGGTCACAATTAACTAGGCAGAGCCAAATTGTGAAGTGTGGTACTTGGTGAACAAGGCAAAGGAAACAATGGTCATGTGCCTTGAAGCATTCAATATGAGAGTATGAGAGTCAAGTGCATGTGTATGGACAGCAGCAAGGAATTTGCCAACAATGCTTGGGAGGCATACTGCAGAAAATGCAGGATCAGACATGAGGCTACCCCACCACACTCATCAGCCACAAATGGTGTAGTCAAAGAAATAAGTCAGATCATACTTGACCTTGCTTGCAGCATGCTTGCACACTCAAGACTCCCTGGACACTACTGGGGGGAGGCCACATCAACTGCAGTCTAAGTCTTTGACATGATTCCCAGCTTCAGGCATCTGCACAATGCCACACAAGATCTGTATGGGCTATAAACTGGACATATCACATCTATGACTCTTTGGGTGTACCATGTATACAAAAGTCCCTCAGAAAAATGGCATTAGCAAGCTGAAAGCCTGGTCCATCAAGAGTGTGCTGATTAAGTACTTCAGACAAGAATGTTTAACAGGGCAAACTTTCTGCACATGGAATGTCATCTTTGAAGAGGGCACTGCCCATAAGACATTGCCTGACACCTGCGAGGGGACAATGATGGACTTTTACAACATCTTCAAGCTGTCAAATGCAATCAAAATGCTCACACTGAGCAATAACATGCATGCCATTGATACAACCATTCCAGCTGAGCCACTACCAATGCAAGTCCCTGCTAACTGAGTGAACACTGCCAGCACTATGAGCATGGAGCTGTCAGGAGACTTCTATTTTTGATCTACACTGACTTCTCCTTAATTCACTTCTCTATGCTCCTAAGGCTCACTCTAGACCTCTAGAGATCTCCTGAGATCTCTGGAGGTCATTTCTTTTTTGGCAAACCTGCAAGACTTCTTGCACTTCCCTTTTGAGCATTATCCAAGGTCAGGGTTAGCTCTGGTAATCTATACAGTTGTTCTCATGCCTCCACTACCCACTGATGTGCCACACCAAGCAGCGGAAATCCTTAGACTTGTTCTCTTTGGATTCTCCTTTGCTAGGTGATTAGTTACCATTGTATCATTTATTATCATTCTTAATATCACTTTGGACTCCCTTTTGCTAGTTGTGTGATTGAGCCGCAACTCACAGAGGTCGCCCTTACAGGAGCCCAGCCAGGCTGGCAATCAAAATAATGCCTCTAACTTTTCTGTCACATAGTGATGACCTGCTCAACTCTGAGAGCAAGGAGGAGACATATGAATCTATGCTCAGTCAGATGCTGACCCTGACCATGATTGACAATGACACATGGGTCTCAAAATCCTACTCTGAGGTAATGATGCAACCAGACCTGTAGAGGGGCCTAATAGACAAGAAGATGAAGTGCATGGCCAGACAAAAGGTATGGCACCTCATTGAGTGACCTGAGGGTGCCTGTACTATGAAAAACCACTGAACATTCATCATTAAATATGATGTGAACAGCAGGGTTGTTGGATGGAAAGTCCAGTTGGTGGCCAAAGGCTTCTCTCAAATATCTGAAGTGGATGATTCTGCCACCTACACATCCATTGTACATTATGAATCCCTATGGATAAATCTGATGGTAGAAATAGTCAAAGATTACAAATGAGGCAAATTAACTATACAAGTGCTTACCTGAATGCACTGACTCAGGTGCTGATCATGATGGAGCAGCCCAAAGGATATGCCCTGTGCCTTAGCGACATGCTTCAAGGTTGAAATTAATGAAGGCAAGGAGGTACTTGGTTTGCTAATGTACACTCAAATTGGAACTAAGCTTGATATAGAATTTGCAGTAATGTCACTCAGCCACTTTATGTCCAACTCTAGTAAGCAACACTGGCTCACCCTCCTTTATGTCATGCAATACATTAAAGGGACCCTGCTTTACAAACTATGCTATAGAGGGCTGAACTACTAAGACTATGCTCCCTGAAGATACTACAACTCTGACTTCATAGCAGACATCAACACCAGAAAATCCATATCTGGAGGAGTACTTCTAAGCAGGAAGACCAACTAGCTGAAGCTTGAAATACCAAGACACTATATTGACCTCCACCACTGAGGCTGAGCACATAGCCTTGGGTAGAGCTGGAAAGCAAATCCAATGATGTACTCAGTGCTTGCAGAAATAGAAATGCTAGTGCCTCACTCAGCAAACCTGAAGGAACATAACGACAGCTCAATCACAATTGCCAAAAACAAACATGACCACAACCAAGTCGAGCATATTGATGTCTATCATCACTTCATATGTCATGCCATAGAGGACAAGAAGATTGTGATACAATATGTACTGAATAATGAGAACTTGGCAGACATATTCACCAAACCACTACTAAGACCCCAGCATTACAAACTTTGCACAGCACTCCAGCTGTTCAAGGAATGACAAGTTCAGCAAGTCCAGAGGAGTGTTAAGGAAAGATAATGGCACACATCATCTGCATGTGACTGAGTGCTGCTGCCACAGAGGAAAAATGAAGAACTGTATAGTTTGGAGGGATAAGGATAGAACTGGGACTCAAAGAACCTCAGTCATTTGATACAACTAACTGAGGTATGTCCAAGTTCCATACTAGTCACAATCTCACCACTAACAGTACCATAGTTATTAGATACATACCACTAATAGAGTCATTTGATACAACTGACTGAGTTATTGTATCTAATAATCTGTCTTTCCTTTTTTAGATTTTCTGCTTACAGCCTACATCATTCCAGCCAATTCTTGTTCATTCTGACAACTTGGATGCCATAGGTGCCCATGAAAAGGGAGCAGTCATTCCATCCCAATGAATCACTGTGTTGAGCCTTCACCAGCCAATTCCATTCTCTTGTTGCAAGAATTCTCACTTCCTGATGACATTGCTGAGGTTCTTACATATGCCTGACACCTGCAATACACTAGTGCACTAAGGCACCACCAACTCTGATTTTCCATGCATTTCAGTGCCATTTCCCACACGTACTTTGTTACATTGTTCACATCCCTGTGACAACTCTACTTCTGAAATTCAATTCCTTTTTTTTTCTCAACCAAGAATCATGGTTCTCAGCTCACTACATGCTTAAAAAATGTCCATTCCAGCAACATCTCAACATTCCCAGATTATTATGACTGCAAATCTACACCACCTTATTCTGGACACTCCTGTTTTTGATACATATATTTTGGACAGAAATCACCCTCCAAAATCATTTTGTACAATGTTAGACATCAACCCACACAACCTTGCATTGTATTCTCTCCAGCATATCATTTTTTGCACACAACATTTCAAAAACTATTATTCATCTTCAGTTTTGTGTCTGCCTTGTGCAGCTAATTGTAGATTGATTCTTTGAACAATTCTACATGGCATATCTTCTGGTTCATCATTTGCTTCCAATCTCACTCCATCTTTACAGAAAAAATTCTTTGACTGTCTTCTTTCCTCAGTTCAATAATCTACTGGTTGTTCTTATAGCACAGGTGTCCTCAGATTCATATAATTTTACATCTGACAACATGTGCCAGAGTATGTTCAAATGCCTGCTTCTGTAACTTTATTATCCACTTTCATTAATAACACCACTGGTACTTGCTCCAGTGAATGCATCAAGCAGTGGTTGAATGGTCTTTGATTATGGCATGTGTTTAACAATGCACAATAGCATGGTAATGGCAATATTTTTTATTTTTTAATATTTGGCATGTAATCTCATTACTCCTGCACATTTACAAGCCATACACAACAGCCTCAATCTTGAGTCACCAAGAGACCTTGCTGTTTAGGATTGTGAGATAGCAATGTGGTACATGGAGCTTTGAGCCAACTCCACTAATACTCCCGTAACTCTTAAAGAACATCATCAGACTATTATGATTGGTAACATACAAGAATGGAATGCAACTGAAATATTAGAGAACAAAATCAATCCCTAGCCCAGAAATTGTTTTAGAATTTACTCCAGGAGCTTGAAAGACATAGTATATTACAAAATCCATGATGTGGTCCTCAAGCTTTAAATGAAAATTGATTATGGATGCTAGCACAATCCCATGTTTGATCTAGTCAGCTAGTATCAGAAAAAAATGACGAGCACTCTTCTAACAGCTATACACATCTGGAAGAGTATCCTCAATGACAAAAATAGAAAAAGCACTTATTGTACTTAAACTGTTGAGCAAACCAGATAAAGACCTGAAACAGACCATAAGGTCCATGAGGGATCTCATAATCGAAGAAGAAGAAGTGCTTAAAATTTGAGAACTCAATGGCCAACAAATAGAGTGTGGCGCATACTCCTCCCTGCCACACCATAACTGTTAGGAATGAGGGATCACAGTACATGCCAAGAGCACATGACTGACACTGCTGATAAAGACCCCCAAGTTTTTGACCCTGAATCAGATGTAAACCCAAGAATGTCTCAGAACCCTTTTCTTGCTCCTTGCAGAGGAGCAGTTTGATGGGTCCAATTGGACAATGTTCAAGATCACAATGACTAAAGCTGCACATGGACATGGCTTACTTGACTATTTGACTGAGAAGGATAAAAACCCCACCCAAACCCACCATGGATGAATGGCTTCAATGCAATGCATACATGAGTAGCATGATTATGTTGGATATGGTAAATCCTGTTGGTGTCAGGGTGAAAATGGATAGCTCAGCAGCAGATGCATGGATCTTGTTGATGGCACTGCATGATGTCAGGTCAGACTTAGGGCTCATCTATGCCAAGGGAGAGCTAAACACAATAAAGTATGTCAATGGAGCAAGCATTGAAGCTCATTGCAAGGTGTTGCAAACAGCATGGGTGAAGGCTAACAACTAAGGTGTGGGCATTGATGACAGCCAGTTCCATGCATATATCATCAAGTTGATGCTAAGCTTGTGGGCACCAGTCACAGGCTCCTTGATGGTGAAGACCACTTCTGCCAAGATTATTGTACACCTCACAACCCATGCCTTGTTGCTCCACAGCCTGATTGCAGTTGCTCCTGTGAGCTCTGCTCAAGCGCTTGTCATCCAAACCAGCCACTAAAGCAAAGATAGACTGACCTGCATGAACTTAAACTGTGGCTGTGCAGGGCAGACAATTAACAAGGGTTTTTGAAAAGGGGGGGGCATGGAAAGCCAGTATCCAGATTGGTGGAGGAAGGGAAGGTCAAGCATGATTAGCTCTGCCACAATCAGCACAAATACAATTTCTGCTCGAATGCCACAGGTGAACTCTGTGGTTATATCAGCTACCAACACCACCAAGGCTCAGTGTCTAGCTTTCTTGACCCTGACTGGGATGGACACAAGTAACAAACACATCACATACATGGACTCTGCCGCTAGCTGGCATTTCTGCATAAATAAAGAAGACTTTATCATGTACAGCCCATCCAACAATGATTGCAAGATGGAAGCCATGGCAAGGAGGACTTTTCAGGTACAGTACAAGGCTGTGGAAAAGTATGCAAGTGGGTCAGATTTAATGGAGAAGTAATTGAGATCACTCTGAATAATGTGCTACATGTCCCAGATTTTAATCACAATCTAGTATTGAGTAGCTTGCTCATCTACAAGGGGGTGAGACTCAGGATTGACAAGAACAGCTTGACACTATATATGCCAGATGGCCACCCCTTCATGAAATGCCCAATGTTAGGCACTATATTTGTAGTCAAATTTGCACCATCACCACTCAATGCTCTTGTGACCCAATCTTTTCACCAGCCAGCAAACTTCTCAAGACCTGGCATTGCAGATTGGGGCATGTTGGTGAAAGCATGTTGCATGAAAAGATGTGCTCCAGAATAGTCAATGGTCTCAGCATGACAAAGATGTCAATGCAGGAGAGGTGCAAAGACTGCCTGATGGAGAAGCAAGCTTGTTGGCCATTCAACCCCAAGATCAACCCTGAGATCCAGCCATACAAAAGTGTAGCCTTTTACCTGTAGGGCCCTGCATGAGTGCAGACAACTGGGAGGAAAACACTAATGCTTGTGGTGACCAATTACACTGGCACTCATTGCAAAGCATGGTACCTTGCTCACAAGATAAAAGAAAACATGCTGGTATACCTGAGATCTTTTGATGCATGCATCAAGACACAACTAGGATTGTAGGTGAAGTGTGTTAGGAGACATTCCACTAAGCCACTGTGGCTTAGTGGAATGTCTCCTAACATGAAGTAAACCTGACTGACCCAGATGACAGCAGAGCAACCCCTCATAGTGGCAATATCCTGGCATCAGCCTATGAGCTCACATATTGTGGCAATATCCTGGCATTGCAGCCTTTGAGCC
>JABCKQ010017718.1:0-10814 GCA_018857305.1 Termitomyces sp. T159_Od127 | reverse complement strand
CTCTGCGTCTGTGGACACAGTGATCACCATGTAAGGTACTCACCCAGTGGACTGAGCCCCCATGGTCAGCGGAACCTAACATAACATCAAGACTCCCCACCTTACTCTACTGTTCACTATGGCCACTTTATACACACACCTACCAGCCCACTGGCTATCAGACCAATGCTTATAGAAGGCCCATGCTTGAAAACTACTATGCCATGAGTACCCCACAACCCCTGTATCCAGCACCCCTGATTGAACATTACTCCACTCTTGTTCCCAGATATTGGGCTTCGGATCAAAATCAGGTACCCTATGGCCCCTCTATCAGCCAAGGTATTCATCAGGACTGGTGGCGCAATTCTTTGCAGGCAACCGCAGGAACTCATCAATGGGTCCTGCCCAGAAGCATGCTGGAGACACTACCCAGCACTTGAGCACCCCTGGCCCCGGCGCATGCTATAGCGCTGCCTTCTTTGTCCTGGGCCAGTACTACGCTCAACCTGCCCCTGCCTCGCCCCCGCCTCCTCAGGGATACTCTGATACATACTACCTTCCCTATCCTCAACCTCCTGTGGTGCCCCCTAGCCATACACCCCCCTCTCCCCTAGGCCGCCAACGAGTCAAAGCCTACCTCCAACAGCATGATGAAGTCCTCCAGTTGCTTTGCATATCTCTGGTGGAGTTCGCAAGATGTGCCCATGCCCTCCTCGTCAGCTTAGGACACAATGACCTCTCTGGGACCCTGGAGCAATGGACCAATTTCCTTCTCAAATTTCATGAGCTCCACCTATGTGGAGCCATCCCTAAAAGTGCCTGAAACATGCTACAGGTGGATCCCAACCTCTGGGACGAACTGCACACCCTGGTAGATGAGATTCACACTAGCCCCACTCTCCGGCACTTTGAGGACCCTGTGGACCCTGCACGCTCATTTCACATGCAACGTGAGGAGCCAATCGAATCTTGGGACCCTGTCCCTGCTCTGGTACCCTGCCAGCAGGAGGAGCTCAACGCGGCATCCAACATTCTGAAGGCCCTCAACTCCACTGAAGGACTCTGTGACCAGCCCGCCACCTGCACCATTGGTCTCTCAGCATGCCTCTGTGCAAACTCCCTTCCCAGTGCCTTCTGCACTCGGGGACAACTTGCTGACACCAATTCCCACCCTGACGCTCCTCCTCACCCTCTGCCTGCTGACGATGACCACGCCTCCACCCACACCCTCTTCTACATTAACAAACTAGAGGCCCCTAGTGGCAGATTAGCCCCTCCTGATGGAGCCCCCACCCCAGAATTTCAATGCAACTGTCCCTCTCATTTCAACCTGTGCCATCTCCATGGCAATGCACTCCCTCCCCGCAATAACCTGCCACCTCTTTGCCAATCTGCAGCCCTTGATGCACCTTAACCACCCCTTTTTCAGGGACCACCGCAACCTCCTGCTCCTCTGGGACCCCTGCCTGGCCGACCTTTCAACGCCAATCTGGGACCACCACCCCCACAATGGGCTCAGGGACTGCCCCCAGAGAACAACAGCGAACCCCCCAACAGCAGACCTTCTGGCAGATGGGGCCCAGCGATGGATGCCTTTTCCCCACAGCATGGCAGGGAAAACCACTATTACTACTACTACAACGCAGCACTCCTGCCCTGCAACCCCAATTCATAGGACAACATCCGCAATGTGCTGACATGCAAAGGCAAACTCAATATCCAGAAGCCCAAACCCTTCCACGGCTGCAACCCCCGCAAATGGAAAACATTCCTCACCCAGTGTCTCAAAGCTAAGCCCCTCACTCTTCAACTTGAGAGCTCATGTGTGGCCTTCGCTGCCTCATATCTACAGGGCATTGCCTTTGATCACTACACGGCGCTGCTCTGGTTTGACTCCAACAGCCTGGTACTGTCCAATTGGCAGGCATTTGCACAGGAGTTCTTGAGTAAGTTTGGAGTATTTGACACTGTAGCAGAGGCTGAGGAGAACCTCTTCAACCTCTGGATGCACAACAACAAACGGTTCACCACCTTTATCATCTGATTCAGGAAGGAGGCCTACAAAATTGGCTGGAACTACAATACTCTCTGATTCACCCTTCACTGTGCTCTGCCTCAACGCATCAAGGATGTCCTCCACCTTGCTCCCAAGCAGCCTAGCTACGACGGTTACAAGGCCCTTGTCACCCAGATCAACCAACAGTATTGGGAGGACCGCAATGAGTACTCAGTACTCCACGTGCCTTGGAACTCCTCCAGAAACTCCAACTGGCAAAACGGGGCCGCTGCAGGCAATTGGACCACCAGCACTGCACTGCCTCCCAACTCCATCACTCAGCCGCCCCTGAGATGAGGACCGGCCAACATCAATCAACCTTCAGAACCTCGCCCACAAATGCAACTCAACACCACCAATATGCAGAAAGCTCTGAACCCCCACCAAGCTGACTCCGACTCGCCTACAGACCCCCACAACACCCTGGACTACGCCAATGATGAGGAGGCCCTGTGCACGAGTAGGTTCAGGAATCGGCTGTGGATCAATGTACCAGAGGAGATGCAGGAGAAGCAATGGCATGAGGGGGCATGCATCTTGTGCGGTGAGCAAGGTCACTTCATCAACGAGTGCCCTAAATGCCAGGTTGTGGGACAAGCCATGTGGACCATTGACGGCAAAGACTGTGACTTCCGGTTTATGGAAAACAACCCAGCAGTTTAGATCATGAAGACATACTAAATCATGGACCGGACTTTGACGTCTTCTCTGCCCCAGCTACACACCTTTGCGCAACAGCTCTATCCCCGGACACTCCCTCAGCTCACTTCTCCTCCCAATCCTTCCAGACTCTTCTCCTCTGCACTACTCTCCCACACTCCTCTGCCCCAGTCAGTACCCTGGTTGACAGTGGCACCACCGACAGCCTATTGACGAATCCCTGGCAACACTGGCCACCACCCCTCAGAAATTACCCCTTCCCATCTGCCTCACCCTCTTTGATGGCAGCTCCACCTCCACTGGTAACATCAATCACTATGTACATGTCACGACCTGCTACCGACCCCTGGAACTCAGCTCCAGCCCCAGGACTCCAACCTTCCCCAAAACAGCCCCTACGACTGCCCTGGGCCTGGACCGCTACCTAGCCAACCCCCTCGGCAGCCCCTGGCCATCACCGCCTGTCACTACCACCAGCCACCGCCACTCACGGCATCTCCCTCAGCCATCACCACTGTGACCGCCACATCAGCGCTGGCCTCAGCTATCACACCACCCATAGCCGCCACATCAGCACCAGTACCAGCAACACATGTCACCCCCAGCCACGCCAAGACCCCCATCATGCATCACAAGCATGCATCACTGCCAACCTGACCTCTGCACACCATGCCCTGCTCCCGCTCCCCTCCTCACCGCCCCACAACCACATATCTCTGCATTCCCAGTGCAAGATCTCCACACCACGCAACATGTCTCAACCCTGCCCGCACAGCCCCTGGGTCTCCCCCCAAGCCCCAGTGCCGCAATCTGCCACTGGAACCTGGGCCTGAGCTCCAGGGCCTACCTACTGCGTAGTATATAAGTCATAGAGTAGTAAGTAGTACTCTAGTCTTGATATTACCATAGCCCTGTACTGTTTCGTTGTGTTTTGTCTCTGTCTTATTTTCTTGCATGTCCCAGTCTCATTATTTCCACTTTGCTTCATTTCTTATTGTACTCACCCTATATCGTCTCCTTATGTTGTCTCTACTTGTCTCTTACTCTAATCCATTCTACTTTGCTTCTTCTCTCACTCTTGACTCTAAAGTTCTCTTGTCTCTTCTATCTCCAGTTCCCCATCTCAACTTGTTCTGTTCTCTTTCCTTATCTTATCTCGACCCTTTCTCTTTTCAGCTCACTTAAATCTCCGCGTCTCTGTTTCCATCCCTGGGACCTGCTAAGTCCCCGTGTCTGTCACCTCTTTGAACCCTGGGACTCACTCACGCACCAGCGCTCGCTCATTCCACCCTCTTGTATCCTCGGGACTCACACCTACTCCCTGGCACTTGTCCTCTGCCCCTAGCACTCGCCCACTCATCCGGTGCTACCGGCACTCCCCAGCACACCTCTCCCACCCTGCTTCAGCCTCTTACGCCTTGTGCCCTACCGGTGCTCTGCATCCATGGACATGGTGATCACTACATAAGATATTTGCCCAGTGGACTGAGCCCCTGTAATCAGCAGAACCTGACAGTACAGACCAATGGTCAGCGACAAGACCTCTGGTTGCTTGTAACCTGTCTGCACGCCTCCGCCCCCCTCATCTTGGGCCAACTCTGGCTCCGCTCCACCAACCCCCTCATCAATTGGTAGAACCTCACTCTCCACTTTGACCGCCAAGCCACGGAGTACCCAGAGCCCATCCTCTTTGATGTCACCGCCTTGGTCAGCGCCACCAACTACCTCCATACTCCCCCACAGCTCCGCTCAAAGTCTGCTCAGTCGTTTGTCCTCAACGCCCAACTCAGTGAATCTCCTCAAGTTCTCACTGCCCTCATCGACAGCAGGGCCACCAGGATGTTTGTCAGTAACCAGCTCAACCTTAACCATGACCTCCTCGATAGACCAATGGAGCTACAACTCTTTGATGGTAAGCCCACCACCGCCAGGCCTATCACTAAATCACACACCAGCTCCATCACCCTCAACAACGGTCTCCAATTCCCAGTCCATCTCCTGGTCACACAGCTCCCAGAGGTCACCCCTATTGTACTAGGACTACTCTGGTTACGCGACGTCAATTCTGACATCAACTGGAGGGACCTCACCATGAAGTTCCCTGGATCTAGTGCCTGTCTTGCCGCTGTCAGTCTCCACCTCCAACTCACTAACAACTCCAGCAAGGCCAGAGCTACCAGCGCCCCAACAGCACCCCCAGACAACTCTGATGAACCCTCTTTCACTCAGCACACCCTGAGCACACCCCTGGTCTTTTCTCCCAACATTCCCTGCAATAAGTATAAAGGCCCCAACTACCCTGCCCCTCACCCTTGAATGACCTCGGACTCTGGCAACATGGATCAGCCCTTCAAACCCCTCAACCTGGACACCCTCGATATCAAAATTATTGGCCCAGCCCCCTTTGCTCATATTATCCAGGACAGTACCCCCGCCTTCCAGCTTCACATCTCCCCAGCACTCCTGGAAGAACACCTAGGTGCAGACACCACAGCTCCAGAACTAAAGACAGAGGAACAGATATTACACGAAGTAGTTCCCCTGGAGTATCATGAGTTCGCTGATGTGTTCTCCAAAGGAAGCACTAAGGAGCTCCCCCCTCACCAGTCATATGACCACAAAATCAACCTCAAAGACAGCACCGCACCCCCCTTTGGCAAGATCTACAACATGTCAGAAATCGAACTCTGTGCACTGAAAGATTATCTTGACAACATGCTTGGTAAAGGGTTTATTTGACCCTCAATCTCTACCGCTGGGGCTCTGGTCTTGTTTGCTAAGTAGAGGGATGGCTCTCTACGCCTTTGCATTGACTACCAGGGCCTCAATAAAGTCATAAAAAAGAACCGGTACTCACTTCCCCTCATCAGTGACCTTGTCAACTGCCTCTGCAGTGCCAAAGTCTACACCAACTCTGCTCTGGCTACAACAATGTCCTTATAGCCCCGGAACATGAATGGAAGACTGCCTTCCACACCTGCTATGGCCTCTTTGAGTATCTAGTGATGCTCTTTGGTATCACCAACTCCCCCGCCACCTTCCAGTACTTCATAAATGACATCTTTCACGACATGAACAATGTCTTCGTTATTGTGTACCTGGTTGACATCCTCATCTACTCGAACTCACTGGAAGAGCACCATGACCACATCCACCACGTCCTTGAACAACTCCAGGAGTACCACCTACACGCTCAACCAGAGAAGTGCTCATTCCACACCACCGAAGTCGAGTACCTTGGTGTCATCATCACCCTGGATGGTGTTTGCATGGACCCCGCCAAGGTGGAAGCCATCCTCAACTGGCCTCCACCCCAGAGTGTAAAAGAGGTGCAGTCCTTCCTTGGTTTCGTCAATTTATACTGCCAGTTCATTAATAACTACTCCAGGATCACCAAACCCCTCAACTGGCTCACGAGGAAGGACATCCTATGGAACTGGGACAGCTGGTGCCAGAGTGTCTTCACTCTCCTCAAGAAGGCCTTCATCTCTGCCCCCATCCTCTGCCACTTCGACCCCTCCCTCCTCATTGTCCTCGAGTGTGATGCCTCTAACTACGCCATTGCCAGTATACTCTTGCAGAAAGACCCCAGCAGTGACAAGCTCTGGCCTGTTGCTTTCTACACCTGCTTATGATCCCTGCAGAGCTCAACTACAACATTTACAACAAGGAGCTCCTCGCCATTGTCGAAGCCTTCAAGCAGTGGCGGGCCTACCTCAAGGGCGCCCTGCATTGAATCCAAGTCTACTCAGACCACAACAACCTGCAGTACTTTACCACAACCAAGCAGCTCAGCCGCCGCCAGGCCCATTGGTCCGAAATCCTTTCTAAGTACAACTTCACTATCTACTACTGCCCCAGCCAACTTAGTGCCAAGCCCAACACCCTCACCCAGAGACCAGACGTGTACCCCAAGAAGTCATTTGAGGCAGAGCACAATGCGTTTAACCATCAAGTGGTAATCCCACCTGAACATCTTCATGCCGTGCTGATTATGAATGAAGAAGGTATCCTGCACCAAATTTGCAACACCCCTCAGAACACCTTCTTCACTCAGCATGATGCCCGCACTACTCCCGCTGACGAGGCCAACAACAACTGCCCTTTCGCTCTCTCCCCCGACGACTGACTCTTGCTCCAAGACCCACCAACAACACCCCAGAGTTTGCCAAACTATTCCTCAAACATGTATTCTCCAAGCACGGACTCCCAGACAACATTGTATCCAACCACGGCCCTCTATTTGTCTCCCATTTCTGGCAGTCTCTGTGTAAGGCACTCAAAATTAAAACTAACCTCTCCACCGCCTACCACCGGGAGACTGACGGCCAGACTGAACAAATGAATCAGACCCTGGAGCAGTACCTCCACCTCTACGTTAACTACCTACAGAACGACTGGCATGCGGAACTGCCCCTGGCGGAGTTCACCTACAACAACACCCCCTATTCTGCCACCAGCGTGTCACCTTTTTATGCTAATAAAGGTTACAACCTCCAGCTCACTCTCTCCCTTAGAGACATCCCTTCCCACATAGCCCACAAAGTTGCCCAGGACCTCCAGTCACTGCACCAATTCCTCCAGGACAAAATCGATGTCACCAATAAGGCCTATGCCAAGCATGCCAACATCCACCACAAAGCAATCTCTGACTGGACCCTCAGCACCCTTGTCTGGCTCGACTGGCGCAACTTGAAGACCTGGCAACCCTTGATCAAGCTCAATCACAAACGCCTCAGTCCTTTCAAGGTCCTCTGGAAGGTCTTGACCCATGCTTACAAGCTCAACCTACCCCCAGGACTCAAGGGACTCCACCCGGTCTTCCATGTCTGCCTCCTCAAAAAATATGCTCTGGACCCCTTCCCTGGACAGTGACTCAGCCGACCGCCACCCATCAAAGTTGAGGACAAGTACCACTATGAAGTCAAACACATCCTCAACTCCCAACTTGTCCACGGCCACCCTCACTACCTCATACACTAAAAAGGCTATGGGCCCAAGGACGACACCTGGGAACTCCAGAGAAACCTTGCTGGCGCTCCTGCCAAGCTCCAGGACTTCCACCAGTGGCATTCCAACGAGCCCTGTGACCCCCAGGACTAGTGCTCATAGATGGCATTTGTGGGCGTAACCTCTGCCTCTGGTTTCATCAGGGATTCAACTCCCACCAAGACCCCTACATGTTTTCTTGCATACTTACCACTTCCAAACTTTCACTTCCCCAAAGAATCCCAGACACCACAACAATACAAATAAGCTTTGATTTACAAGGTACAGAATACTACAAATGAATCAGCTCAAAAAAACAACAAGTCCAAAAAAGGAGGTGGGCCCCAGTAGGCACAGTGGACAGCAGCTAATCACCCTCCTCATCACCCCCCTCCCGACTCCCCGCCGCCAGCCCCATAACTAACATCACCGTCTCTATCTGGGTTGCGAGCGACGCCAGATGCTCCTTCCATACCGGTAGCCTCTCCTTTGTGTCGACCACCACGTCCAATCACGATTTGGGGGCAATCGCATTCCATTGCTGGTGACCCGTCAACAGGATGTCCAACTGAGCTAGACCAATGTCTAGCTCTGCAGGCAGGTTGAAGAGCATCCAGCCCAGACCCTCCCAGAGCAGCATGTGGGCTGCCGACACACCGTCCAGGAGTAGCCAGTGCTCCCAGGCCCAGCCTACATCAAAAGTTAGCTAACAAGGTGGGCAGCAAATGGACCACTCATGCAGAACCCCCTTCTGGAATGACACCGCCTCCAGCAAGGCCCAGTTCTGCCAGCGAACCACCTCCTGCTCTGTGGCCCGTGCCATCCCCACTGCCTGATCCTCCTCCGGCGTCTCCCTCACCACCCTCGACTCCAGCTCCACCACCTGGGCCCTCAGCACTGTCAACTCCGCATCCTTCTCCCACACCACTGCCAACGCTATGTCCTGATCCTGTAGAGCCTGGTCCCAGTCCATTGTTGCCGCCATTAACTCGCCCCGCTCCCTCTCAGATTGCACGTAACCCTCCTGCAGGCGTCGGCACAACCCAACAGATGATGCCAGCAAGCTCTGCTCCATTGATTTCTGCAGTGGGGGCTGGGGATGCACCGAAGTTGGCGAGAAGATGTCGATCCCCAAGGGACCCGCCATTGACATGTCTTCATGGGGCCTCTTGCTTGGCCCCGCCTCTGGCAATGAGGAGGCCCACTGCTTTCCCCACACCACCGCTGATGGCTGCAGATTCTCACACGGCAACCCCACTTAGACTAGAAGGGCTGGGGCCAACTTCAGGGCCAACCCTCCCTCGCTATCGCTCGACTCCTCCTTCTACCCTGACTGATCCCCCTCAGCCTCCCTGAGACGCACTGTGACCTAGACCAACCCTCCATCTGCCCCTGCACCCACTCCAGCACCCACTCCTGCTCAGCGGCCACACACAACACCCGCTACAACTATGACACAGAGCACCTCTCATGCTTGGACCGGCATAATAAGCACACTGACGAGTCACAGCAGGCCCTGGCCACCGGCGCCTCAAACTCACAGGCCATCCCACAGTGGGCACAGAACAAACACTATAACCCATCAGTACCAGGAAGACTAAGAAGAAGGGACAACTTACTGAGCCATGCTGACAACACCAGGCCAACATAGGAGGACTCCAGGGACGACCTATCGTCAGGGCAAATTGATCAGGCATAACGTCTGCCTGGGCCACCCAATTAGCAGCAAGCACCGAATGGAACACCCCCAGAGCCAAGGAAGGCCGTGGCAGGTGCACCGGCAATACAGGTGCAGACTGCGCAGACTGGGGTTCAACGACAATGGTGGGAAGCACCCGGGTGGGACCCACCACTGACGACGGTGCACCTGGAAAACACAGCAGCAGCTAGTAAGTATCCTAGGGCAGACAGGTACTCATGATACGCCACCACTGTCCACTGGCAATCCTGATGACGTTCAGATAACACTTGGCGCTCCCCATAGGCTGCCCAGGCACCAATGCTACTTTTGTCAGATGGAGGGGGAGTGGGAGACAACGACAAAGAGGAGGACATGGAAGAAGAGCGGTTGGAAAAAATTGGCAAAGTTTTTTTTTTCTTTTATTTGTGTATGGGACTTCTTGATGGCTGCCAGACTTTGACATCAGAAGCAGCACAGCCACCCACAACTCTGCATATCTTGAGGGTCTCAATGCTGAAGGGGGGGTGATTGCGACCCCCGGAACTCAGCCCCGGCCCCGGGACTCCAACCCTCCCAAAACCACCCCCACGACCGCCCCAGGCCTGGACCGCTACCCAGCCAACTCCCCTGGCCATCACCGCCCATCACCGCCCATCACTGCCCATCAGCGCCACCAGCCACCGCCACTTGTGGCATCTCTGGCCATCACCGCCTATCGCCGCCCATCACCACCACAGCCACCACCACTTGCGGCACCCCCTGGCCATCACCGCTGTGACCACCACATCAGCACCGGGTCTCGGCTATCACACCGCCCATAGCTGCCGCATCAGCACCGGCACCACCTGTTACCCCCGGCCCGTGCTGAGACCCCCATCACGCATCACAATCATGCATCACCGCTAACCTGACCCCCGCATGCCACGCCCCGCTCCTCCTCCCCCTCACCACCCCACTACCGCGTGTCTCTGCATTTCCAGTGCAAGACCTCCACACCATGCGACATGTCTCAACCTTGCCCTGCTCCGCATGGCCCCCGGGTCTCACCCAAAGCCCCAGCGCCACGACCTGCCACTGGAACCTGGGCCTGAGCCCTGGGCCCTACATACCACGTAGTATATAAGTCGTAGAGTAGTAAGTAGGTACTCTAGTCTTGATATTACCATAACTCCATCTTGTTTGTTGTGTTCTTGTCTTTGTTTTGTTTTCTCGCGTGCCCCGGTCTCTTTACTTTTACTTGCTTCTTTTCTTGTCATACTCGTCTCGTTTCATCTCTCTGTCTCATCTCTACTCGCCTCGTACTCCCAATCTATTCTAATTGTTCTCCTTTCCCTTTCTACTCTAAGTTCTCCTGGTTCTCCGTTCCCAACTCCTCGTTTCAACTTAATCATTTCCATCTCCTGTTATCTTATCTCAACTCTTTCCCCTTTTGGCTGTTTAACTTCC
>JABCKQ010017717.1:0-10828 GCA_018857305.1 Termitomyces sp. T159_Od127 | reverse complement strand
AAAAATATTTAAGGTTTGCTAGCAAAGACTAGCAAACACCGATCGAGTGAGCCACCTGGGCAAGAGTGAAAAGAAAAACTAGAGGTAAAACATATCACATAATACAAGGTATGACGTACGGTCGCGCAAGTCATTGCTCAACACTGCTGATATGGCCACCCTGTCTGTCCATCCATCTGTGGATGGAACAAAGTAGACATAAGCAAGCCCCCATCAGTTTGTGTAGTCCTTGCACATGAACTTTGAGTCTCAGTCACTTACGATCGAGTCAGGCAGGCCATGTAACCATATGATCTCTCTCATATAAATCCATGAGAGTTTGGATGCCTTCATGGTGGTCCGCACTGGTATCAGGTGTACCATGCTCGTCATTTGACAGATGACTACCCACAGGTAGTTATGTCCCTCAATCCAGGTCCTCACCTCATCACATTTCCGTTACCAGGAACTATTTGAATGACAGGCCCTTGATCTATTTTGAATCATTTGTGTGTTGGATGGGCTGCTGAAGATCAAGTATGGAATGATAATGAGTTTATAAGACGTATGGATGCGCCCCAGCCCAGCTGGCTTCGGTATGATTCCAAACAATTGCTCGGAAATTGAACTAGGCTACCTCCTAGTCCACACACAATGAAGGTATAGAACCCGAGTTGACCACTCGTATGCCTGGTCAACCAGGAAAATGTTCAAATCAAGTCTTAAGCAGTCCATTGCGCTCATTTTGCCCTTGAGACTTTTTCCCTCTCAATACGCAAAGCCAGAAGTAGAAGGCGAGGGATCTATATATTCGTCCTTCTCAACCAGCGTGTTCACGGTAATTGCCACCGTGTCAGCCCGACTCCTCTATTCTCAACGGTGAGGTACATGCATGAGCCTCAAGGCAAAAAGTCTCACCTTTTCCAAGTGTGAATTTGTCGCCTGTGGAGTTAGACGGCTTATGAACCTGGGTGTGGATCCTAATCGCGAGAGATGTATCGAAAGTTCGTCCGTCCCTTCACGTAAAGCATCTCGCGCATTGAGCCTACAAGTAGTCCCGATGAGTGATCCAGGCCCAAAGATACGAATACTCACACAGCCAAGTACGAGTTGAGATAAACTAGGCAGATATAATAAGACTGGGTCTTCGCACTAATCCACTCCTACGTAAATACTTACGCTTGCTCAGAAGCAGATAGAATGCTGATGTAACAATGAGGAACTCCGTACAAACCAAGACCGACGGGACTCACCTAAAAATATAAAGTTGTTGGGCATTACAGTGTAGAAGATCATTCCCAGAGCAGCGTCGATTCTGAAAGGGAGAAACGTTGAGATGTCATATCTAGCAGTGACTCAGTCAGATGCCATACCCGACAATAAGTCCTGTATAGACAGTATATGTCATGAGAGTATTGACCAGATTATCGGTTCTGGGAAGGGTTACACGTCAACATCCTCATTGAGACGATGGAAACGCAAGAGTGCCTTCGAAATCCTGTCCGAGACCTCACAAACATCCACGACAGAGCAACTGCGACACTAAGATCACTTGCGGTTCCGGATGCAAAATTGAGATAGAAAAATGTCTGTGGATGATGATCGTTACCTTGTGAAATGAGAAGAAAGCGTGATAACACTTACAGAAAGTTGGGGCAAATCAGTGTAGGATGTTATTCCGAATCTGAAATACAGTCAGGACTCCAATAGGTTAAGGTATTGACGAGTGCTTGACAAACGCTTTGACGGTGATGACTATGGTATCAAGCGAAATCAATAATTAGGAGTGAAGACGGGTCAAAAGCCACATACGAATTCCGCACACTGTTGGACACATGTCAGGTCAATAGAAGGGAGAATAGGTGACATGTGAGCAACGGCTTACCGAGATCAAGTGTGGAAACAGCCATCTTGTGTCATCTTGAATCAGTAAATACTAAGAGGATTAGCTCACCATCAACACTTACAATCCACATCGTAACAATGAGGTTGCCTTTGCTCACTGCGAGACGGGACATGTTAATATCAAAGGTATAAAACTATCAGGATGACCGAGAAAGCTTACGTCGGTAAAAGCGTTGAGCAAACATACTTCGAATGAGAAAGTTTGAGATCGACTGATAGTATGCTCTAGGTCATTGAAACAAGTGACGGACTCGAGAACTTACTGTGATCGCCACATGGATCTAATGAAAGGCCAAAACGTCAACCGTGAATCGATATTGACTCAAGTAACTGACCAAAACGCTCCTACGGTGATCAGTGGTATCAGTGAACGGATCGTTGATAATAGAGATCAGTGATCCGTACCATATAGGTTTCGTGATAGCTAATACATTGAGGTAATTTGAAACAAGGTAAAAGTAAAGAATGTGACAGTTCAGCGCCGAATCGAATGTATCCAGTATCCTGCACAGAGGAACATTCGTTTTACGGCTCCAATGAGTGAAAGTGAGACAACAATAGACTCGAATCACCATAGGAATGCGATCTGTGGAACTTAGATCAGTGATCTTTCTCGTGGTAAAGACGACTCAGAAGGACAAGTACCAGTGCTTTGAACAACGAGCTATCCCTCGGATTACGCGTAAAGAACGTGAAAGTCTGCGAACACGTTACTCCCCATAGACTAAATGTGAGGTAAGTCCTCGCCGAACACGTCAAGGAGGCAGTGAAACGTCTTACGCCATCGACAGCATGCCCCCCAGGAGCAGGGCCCCCAGGGTATTGTCAAACGCGGGCATAGCAATTCCTGCAGATGCCGACATTTCGTTCAGAGAGCGAGCAGGAATGGGGGAAGGCAGGATGAAAGCTCGATGTCAAATCAACGCCCTTCTTCGGCATAAGTACTGGAATGCACTCACGGGTTTCTGGAGTAGATCTTGTGCTGCGCTGGAGCCTATGGAAAAGTATCAACAGATGTGACATCGGCTATATGCGCCCATTCCTCCTTTGGTCATACTCAACCAGAGAATAGCTCGACAGAATGACGAGAGAATAGAAAGGACGCGCTTAAGTTATTCCCGATTGATGACAGACTTCACTGAAGGGCAAAATAGAATGTTAACGTCAATAACGATACATGTGCAATGCATGCCGGAGTTCGGAGAAGATGGGATAAAATGGAATCAAATGGCGCGCCCTTCATATCTGAAAGTATCACACGCCATATTTCCGCAGTTGTTACGCAGGCAGAAAGAAGCGCTAAGAGATGACAGGAGAAAATCATACCACACGTGCTTCTCGTCATTGTACACTTCGCGAAGAATCACTACGCGTAATTGTTTGTATGCACAAAAGATGTGCTGTATGGAGACAAAATATGACAAGGCTAGTTTCATGAGTGCGCGAATTATTTGGAGAATAAGTGGATCTGCGGATAAGGAAGTAGAAAAAATAACCAAAAAATAACGATAGTTTAAAGTGTTTCCGACTGCTGTATGAGCCTCAAAGCGTGTTCAGAGCGCGGTCTGATTGTGCATACAAAAGGATTCGGTATTCTGGAGTGGAATAAGCTGAACTTTATCAAAAAGTTGAAAAAGATGCCCGCAAACCTGAAGATGGGATTGTGAAAATCGACTTTGGGCTCCACTGGATTACCCGACGCGTCAAGAGCCTTGGTGATGTCTAGGGTGGCGATCATGGAGACTATGAGCAGCCACAGAGAGGACTCGACGAGGTTCTGGCCTGGGCATTGTCTGCAAAGTTAGATATCGCGTTAACTCTGAGTAATCAGCTCCAACCGGGTTCCGCTTCTACTCACCTCCGGCCAAAGCCAAAGACATATCCGCGAGGATCTCTTCGGCGTCGAGTTGCAGGGTCCACCTCCTCCAGGAAGCGTTCAGGAATAAATTCGGAGGGGTTAGCATAAATTTGCTCGTCCCGCATTATTGCCCTAGGTTCAGTATCAGTACGGAGTCTGACAGGCCAAGTATCGACTGCTTTACCAAATGTTACCAAATATCTGAAACCACACTGTGTGAGTATGACTCTCCAATACATGCCTTTCTCACTGACCAGGGAGCCTTTGGGAATAAACATGCCATTATAGATGTCGTCTTCCATCAAGCGATGAGGTAGGTCTGACAAATCATCGTCAATGTCGCATCCTTAATGTCGAAATTTTCGGGCCCTACTTAGTGGTACAGGAACTCCCCAGCGCCAAGTCTCGTCAAGAAGAGCTTCGACTGATCGATGTGTCATCCCGAGGCACGCGTAATATGGAGAAAAAAACGGACTGTAAGGTAATTTGGGCCGATCGCCGAAATCTGGAAGCCTTGCTGAACCAACTACCAAGTCGATTTCTTTCTGTGCCTTGGCGAGGACTTCAGGATGAGCCATCATCGCAAGCAGGAAATGAGATATAGTTGTTATTGTCTGACTTTTTATTAGAAATGGATGTACTTTCAGATTGACGTAAATAGCATTTGGCTCACCGTATCCATGCTAGCTGAATACATCGAGTTTGCGGTCCACTTGATGTCGAATTCGGATAGCTTCGTCGCGCTATCTTCGAGTAACGTAGAACAAAACGATGTTTTGAAACTGCCAGATTTCTGATGACTAAATCAGGTTTCGATTATCAAAAATGATGGTATCAACTTACAATACTGTCTTTGACAAACTCGAATGGTTGATCAACAAATTCCTCCATCTTTGCTTTCCATTTGGCCGCCTTGATCTTGAATCCAGCACCAGGAACCCAAGTAGGTAGGTGCTGAAGTACCGGGAAAATATCGACAGGCCAAATTCCACCACCTGATGCAATCTTGTTTGCAAGGAGGTCAACACACTCCTCGGCCATTGAGAGAAACTTGTCCTTGTAATCAAGTGGCTCATAGCCGTAAACGACCTTCAACGTAAGTGCACCGGCATACCGGCGGGTATGAGCCACATAATTTAGAGGAGATGCAACTATCCGCCGAAGGAAGCCGTGTGTCTCACTTTGAAGAAGCGGATAATATGATGGGATAACCGGAAGGCCGAAAGCTTTATGCATAAGTTTTCGTTGGCGCTTCGATTGCTCGCCATATCCTGTGAACGCGACCTGCAACAGGCGAGCATTAAACATGGAACTAGCGACTACGCTTGACACGACAGTCGTACCATGTTCTTGCAGCCACACCTGTGTTATAGCTGTGTTAGTCTATTTCAGCTGCTTCTCGTTTGGATCGTGAACTCACAAATCTCCCGTCATCACCAAAGATGGTTTGTCGGAGTATATCATTCCCCGCTTATCCAACAACTCGGATGTTGCCTCAGGGCTGTTCAGAAACACAAGTCCCTGTCCAAACACGTGAAGATATACAACGTCGCCTGTTATGTAGCCGAAGGACTAATTAGTTGGCAATACTCTGAAGTACAAAAGACCATACTCACCATACTGTTTTGCCCACTTTGCCGCAGGTAACCACAATTCTTTGGTCGTGAGGTCTCTTACATTACCCAACAGCGGTAACGGCCTCGGGCCAGGTGGTAAAGATACCGTGGAAGCCTTATGCTTTCGGAACCATATAAAAAAGGTGACAATGAGGCTGGCAAGGCCAACGGTAAGAGGTATTGGGGATGACATGAGCAGCAGCGATAATCAAAACCAGCCTGTTGCTTGTTCCAGGGTTGTTGGGGAACGAGCTATAATCGAGTTCAAAGGAATTAAGGAATTGAAGGTGGAACCAGAGCAGGAGCGACGAGGGCGGCAAATAGAGAAATAATGGAAGATGGACATAGTATATTTAAGGAACCTTTGGCGGCGCCAGGGCGAGAGCCACGCGAGCAACTGAGAACTCTTCCAAAAGAATCCGAAGCATATCAGGGCTGTGCCTCGTGGACGATTCGAATTCAATAAGGAAATTCAAACTCAATATGTCACAGTCACCAAACTTCATGTACGAACTCGAGACTTTGTCCCTGATCCCGGTTACAATTCCAGCGTTTACTTTTAAGTGTTCATCTTGCTCCAGCTTCTTGATGAATTTCGAAGTATGTTCTATTTCGACTTGACGTGAACTTGATTCTGTTCTTTGATAGACAGGATGACGGTCATTATGTACCACGACTGCTGAGCAACGATTCCCTTAGTACTCCTCACTTGCGTAGTGTTGTGCGGTACAACCTTTAGCTCGCACCTCGGTCTTGTACTCATGAGTCCCATTTAGAACTCAGATTCTATGATGATGATGGACGATGATGATGATCAACAATTGATCAGATTTAACGCGGTCACCTACTTTGAATGTAGTTGCGAGTGTAGTTAGGCAGTATTGGTTCTTTGATGCTGACAATAAGCCGAAATCATAGGAGCCAAAGCTTCCAGAAGATGTTTCAGGTAAAGTTCCCAGCTCAGCTCCACAATGGATTGCATAATGTTCAATATACCAGCTACGACCCGTCCCAAGCATTGTAACTTGCTAGATACACAATAAGCCGGAGACTCGATGGAACACGATTAGAACATCACGCTTCGGCACGACGGACAAATGGACGAAAATGTCGTTGTGAGAGACAATATCTATTTCATCAACTTGTCTCTTGAGATAAATCTAGAGAACAGATAACAGATGCCTAATTCGTCTTTCGTTTCCTAAGGACGCCACCTCCACCCAACCTCCGCTGTCGAGATTAGTGCGGAGAATGATTCAGTGCTCTATCTCGGGTCCGACTCTTTAGATCATGGGGTCTCTAACGTCAATGTCCAGTGCTCATACATACAGTGTTTCTTCTTTCGAACCCGCGATCGGCTTCATAGTGCAAATGTTCCCGCGCTGACCTGCTTGGGGACATAGCAGATTGTCTCGGCGGCGCCAAGGTTCGTGCGTCATCGTCGCCTTTCCCAAATAACAATGAAAGCAGGTACCGGACTTCGTGTGAGGAGATACCACGGAACAAAGGTGCGATTATTAGAGGCAAAGTCCTTGTATCTTTTTGACTAACCGGCAGTGGTCCCAAGTATAGTTATACGTGCAGAGAGCTTCATCATGAGTGCACTTTATCTGACGCTCTGCTTCGTGTCTAGCACCGGTGTTGTGGTTCTAGATAGCCAAGTCGATATTGCCTGTCACTCATTCAAGGTCAATATCCGAAACGGAATGGCTGGCATAAGGTTCATGAAAGTGCCGACTGCGAAACATAAAACTTTGTCGATGTAGGTGGAGGTGTGCATTGTGTGCATTGTGCAATCTGTGCGTTGAGTTATCGGTCAGTGCCTGAAGCCTTTTGACAGGTCGCTGACTTTCAATGTCGCTTTTTCTCCTGTTCTTAGTGGGTTTCTTCGTGCCTGACGACTCACACGCATACAGCTGCGTTCTGATCCTACAGTACGCTGTACCGATATGTATAATGCCATATTACAGCGTTTGATCATTTATCCAAGTCAAGTCAGCTTTCCTTTCCAGGTAGCTTCGGCTTCTTCCGGCTCGTGGTCGCTTTGCATATCTTCCTTCTGAAAGGTATATATAGCACTGGATCCCGTGGTACTCATTTATCAATGACAGTTTGCAGGGAGCTGTAGCTTCACCTTTGACATGAAAGGACCTCATTGAATTCAATAATCCGATCCGAGTCGGGGATAGGGAACAAGACTTTGGCAACTGTAGAAATTTCATCCAGGTGATTATAGTTCATGTTTCCTCTTTATGTTGTGATAAAAGATTTTTGTATTGCTTGTTTTTGAGAATTTAAATCTAAGGTTGAGTGGAAGGTCCGGTGCGGGTCACCGAAGATCTCCGTTTGTTGACACCACTCCAATACTCCCTTACTAAATTTAGATAACGGATTCCCGGAGTTCTTGCCCAACTTCCCATAGTGCCCGCACGATGTATCCAGATGCGTATCCTTTTCATTACCAATTTAGTTTACTTTTCTTTTTAATATGGTTACCGTATGGATTCTCACCAAAGCCGCCGAATTATTTAATATGACTGAAGATTACCGTTTCAGGCTTGGATATGCTCAGTGTTGCGTCTGTGTAAGTTGATGGAACTACATTCATGCACAAGAAGGCACAAAACTTATGATTTAACATGAAAATACTAGTTGAATGACTAGGAACAGGGCTTAATGCTGCTCAACAGAAAAGGTGAAAGCATGTATCATGAACATCACAAGAGAGAGGTGACATCAGTGTTAGAACACATGGGCAAATGCAGATGCCACAGCCTTAGATTCTACAAAAAACGAGTAGTTGACTCAGCATGGCATGCAGCTCAAACCACTCTGCACTGATGTAACAAGCACCATGCATCATATATGCTTTCCTTATCTTTTATTTTATCTACTTCTGCTATCAATCAACTTGACTATATTTTATATACTACTTTTGTGCCCACTGGCACAGTAAATAATGTAGATTATATTCAACTGCATAGTGCTCAACTAAGTAGTCTTGTTCTTATTCTTGTACAGTAACCATACCATTGCTTGGTCTGATTCACTTGTGCAACCATAAGCTGCAAGACTTCACAACTCTGTTCATTTCTTAAATCTTTCAACTGTAGATTGATTCCTTGCTTTTGGCTCTCAGCTTTCAGCTATCAGCTTCTTAGCTTCTCTTACCAAACTTCTTGACTTCATGTACAGCCACACATAATAGACCATCAGGTGACTTGCTCAACAAACTAAAGATGAGCCTAGTGCATCACCAAATACTGGGCAACAAGTGGCAATGACTGCACTGAAATATCAGTTGCTGTCAAAATGGAGTGATGAAATTGGCAAATTTTTGCACACTGAGGGATATAGAAAGCCTGAAGGGCTATTCATGTCCTGAATGAAATATTATATCCAGCCAAAACAATTATCAGAGAAGTTGCAAGGAAAAACAGAGTCATTGCTGTGAATTTGAGTTCTTCTTAGCCATCTAAAGGTGTTGGCTAGTGTTGTGCTTTCTGTCAGGTTCCGCTGACCATGGAGGCTCAGATCACTGGGCAAATCCTTATGTAACGTGCATGATGCCTATAAACACAATGGTACTGTCAAGAGCGTGGGGCATGTGAGACCAGAGCAGGACCAGAGATATGAGTGGCAAGTGAGTGGGAAACACCAGTCATGCCAGGGCAAGAGTGCAAGTGCCAAGGTGCAGGGGAAGATTGAAAGACAAGCACCAAGGTGAGAGCGAGTCCCAGATGTGTGGAGGAAGGTTGGAAGACAAGCACCAGAGAGAGAGCAAGTCTCAGGGCTGGAGATCAAAAGACCAGGGCAAGCAGAGGGGACTTAGCAAGTCCCAGGATCAGAGATGTGGGCACAGAGATCTAACTAAGCCAGAAAAGAAAAGAGTTAAGATGAGAGATAGAAAGGAAATGGATTGACATGGAGACTGAGAACAGGAGAAGAAAGAGAAAGAGATGGAGAACTTAGAGACTTGGGGTGGAGAGAGAGAGAAGCAGAGAATAGATGGAGAAAGATATGAGATGAGTAGAGATGAGAGTATGAGGCAATATGAGACAAGTACAAACAAAATGAGATAGAGTTGAAAATGGGAAACTAGGACACTAGATATGAGAAAGATGAGACCAAAATATAAAACTAGAGACAAAACAGCAACAATATCAAGACTAGAGTACTGGATACTACTCTATGACTTATATATATAGAGATGGTAGGTATGCTCTGGGGCACAGGTCTGGGCCCCAATGATGAGTTGCAGTGCCAGGGATCATGCAAGATAGTGGCAGGGGTCAATGCAGGTTGTGCAGTGCAAAGGAAGCCCCAAAGAAAGGGCCTTGCTTTAGGAGTATGGGAGGCATGGAATGTCAATAAGGTGAGGAGGCAAGTAGGGATGAAGCATGGCATATGGAAGTCAGACTAGAGGTGATGTGTGACCGTGATCCATAATGAGTACTCAGCAAGAGCTGAAGAGGCCTCAGCATGGGCCAAGGGGAGTGTTGGGGATTGCTGAGGCAAGCGCTGATGTGGCAGCTGCAGCCAGGGAAGCACCAGGGATAGACAGGGTCAGCAATGATGTGGTGGCTGTAAACGGTGATGGTCAAGGGGTGCCAGAGCTGGTGGTGGCTGGTGGCAGTGATGGGCAGTGATGGCCAAAGGCTGCTGGGGTTGGTTGGTTGAGTAGCAATCCAGGCCTTGGACGTTGTAGAGCTGGTTTGGGAAGGTGGGAGTCCTAGAATTGAAACTGTGTACTGGAGATAGTCTGCAGGTCATGACACTTTCAAAGCAGCAGCTGAAAATACAACTAAGTTCATGGACTTGGTTTAGGAAACAGAAGCAGTGTGAAGTACACAATTCAAGGCTAATGAGCTTGTGGGAGACCTTGATGAGGCAGGTCAAGCCTCAATGAATACTACTCAGTATCAAACTGGTCACCTGAAGCTACATACTGTCAGTGTCAGGGGACTTCCATTTTCGGCACTTCACTATGCCTGTCAGGGGACTTCCATTCAACTTCCATTTTTGGGCACATCCTACACCACTTCCCTGGACCCCCAGGGCTTGCCCTAGACCTCCAGGACTCGCTCTAGACCTCCGGAACTCATTCTAGACCTCCGGAGATCTCCAGAGGTCATTTTCTTTTTAGAAAATCCCTGAAACTTCATGTCCCTCCTGTTTGAACATTATCCAAGGTTAAGGTTAGCTCTGGTCACCTGTACAGTTGTTCCCACACCTCCGCTGCCCACTGATGCGCCACACCAAGCAGCGGAGAATCCTTAGACTTGTTCTCTTTGGATTTCCCTCTGCTAGGTCATTAGTACCATTGTATCATCGATTACCCTGGTTAATACAACTTTGGATTTCCCTCTGCTAGTTGTGTGATTGAGCCACAACTCCCGGAGGTTGCCCTTACAGCAGAACAAGTCTCCTAACTCTGGTCTGGAAGCCCCTCATAGCCTGCCAAGACTCC
>JABCKQ010017716.1:0-10871 GCA_018857305.1 Termitomyces sp. T159_Od127 | reverse complement strand
TGGGGGTGGTACTGGGAGCGCTGGAGTCCCGGGGCCGGGGCTAAGTCCCGGGGGTCGGTAGCGGGTCGTGACACTCTCACTCTCACTCTTCTCTTGCTCCAGTCTTTGTCTCATTCCATTTTCCCTTCCATCTCTTGTCTTGACTCTTTTCTTTTCAGCTTAGTTAAATCTCCACACCCATACCTCTGATCCCAGGACTTGCTAAATTTTCTGTGCTCTCTCTGGTCTCTCAATCTCTGACCCTGAGACTCGCTCTTGCCCTAGTGCTTGTCTTCCAACCTCCTCTCACACTCCTGGGACTTATTCTCACCTCAATGCTTGTCTTCAAATCCTCTTCTCCACCAGAAGCACTTGCACTCTTGCCCTGGCATGACTGGCATTCCTCCTGCTTGCCTGCCACTCACATTTCTAGTCCCACCCCTGAGCTCACATGCTCCATGCTCTCAACAGTAATGTTGCATTTGTAGGCATTGTGTGTGCCACATAAGGATTCACTCAGTGATCTGAGCCCCCATGGTCAGCGGAACCTAACATTTACCAGATAAGATTGCAACAGCAACACATGGAGCTTTGGCACAATCCATCATGCCTACAATGCTATTGGTAACTTGAGGACATAGTTTGACATCCTTGGCTCAGCCTCCAGGGCCTTATATGGTCCCACCCATTTAGAGCATATTTGACTTGCCCTGCCCTTGTGCAGGTTGAGATTTTTGGTGGACAAATGAATCAAACTGTCCTTGCTGATTGCTGGTTTGTCACCCTAACAATTGTTAGCATGTTGCATTAAAAAGACATGAGCCTCAATGATTGCATTGTGTGCATGCTAAGTTGATCAGTGCATCTTGTGCAAAGTCCCTGATCCCTTATGAATCACTTTGTTGCTACAAAATTCCTTTATCATACATGGCATATAGCCACTATCAAGCTCAAAGAGTGCATGCTTCCAGGAGTAGTGGGTGGTTGGTTTCTAGAAGAAAGAGTTGGAGATTGCCTGAATAATTGAGTTTTAAGCATTTTTATAGGTCAAAAACATTGATAGTCACTTACATGGTGATATATTTAGTATATCAATAGTCTTGAATCTTCAAAAATATCACTTAGAAGCTGTATTCAATAATATGTTAATATTAATCAATGAGTAGTTAAAGCATACTTACAATTGTCATGTGGTGTCTGTTCCACATGATTGAATCTAAGCCTTGTTTGTTAATGTTGTGGCTGAAGCCTTGAGCCTTTGGCCTGAGTCTTAGCAGTGGGGAGCTCCACTCCCTTGGGGGCTTTGCACCCAAAGGCCTTGGTTGAAAGAACTCAAGGCTTGGATCCAGCCTCAACCTCACTCCGTTTATTTAAGGCCTCAGTTAAAGAACTCAAGGCTTAGATTCAGCCTCAACCTCACTTTATTTGGTTAAGGCTTTATCCATTCAGTTAAGGCTTTGGTTGGGGAGACTTAAGGCTCAGATCCAGCCTCAACTTTACTTTATTCACATTCAGTTAAGGCCTTGGTTGGAGAGCTCAAGGCTTGGATCCAGCCTCAACTTCACATCATTCAGTTCAAACCCCAGTTGAAGGACTCAAGGCTGAGATTCAGCCTCAACCTCACTTGGCCTTGGACTCAAAGCTTGGCTCCAGCCTCAACCTCACTTTGCTCAATTAAGGTCTCAATTGGCCAGCTCAAGGCCTGGATTTGGCCTCAACCTCACTTTGTTTGGTTGAGACTTCAATTAGAGGACTCAAAGCTCAGATCCAGGCTCAATGCCACTTCATTCATTTAATTCAATAGCAAACTAACTCAATGTTTAATTCCAGCTCTAATTTCACTTCATGCAGTTAAATCCTTGTTAGGCCAATTTCAAGCATGGATTGCCTGCATAAAACTAACTTGATATATCCAACATTAACAATTTCTGAATCTACAACATATACAATCCACAGAATTCAATGACCCAACAACTGATTAACTCAAGACTGAACTTCAGTTAAGGCCTGACTCAAGGCTTGACTTTGCTTGGTTAGGGCCTCAGTTGAAGGGCTCAGGCTCAGATCCAGCCTCAATTTCACTTCATTCAGTCAAGGCCTTGGTAGAGGGATTAAAGTTTGGATTTAACCTCAACAACTGAAGACTTGAAATAAAAGTACAGAAAAGATTATATAATTTCAGTAGATTAATTCAAGAATCCAGCCTCAACTTTGTTTCTTTGTTAAGGCCTTGGTTTGCAAACTCCAAGCAATCCAGCCCCAGCCTTACTTTGTTTGGTTAATGCTTTCGTTGAGGAACTCAAGGCATTGTCAGGTTCCGCTGACCATGGGGGCTCAGTCCACTGGGCAAATACCTTATGTGGTGATCACCATGTCCACGGACGCAGAGCACCGGTAGGGTGCGAGGCATAGGAGGCTGAAGCGGGGCAGGAGGAGAGTGCTGGGGAGTGCCAGTAGTGCCGGTAAGTGGGCAAGTGCCAGGGAGGGTGGAGGACGAGTGCTGGGAGTAGGTGTGAGTCCCAGGGGTACAAGAGGGTGGAATGAGCGAGCAACGGTGTGCAAGCGAGTCCTGGGGTTCAAAGAGATAACAGGCGTGGGGACTTAGTGAGTCCCGGAGGTGGAAACAGAGATGCAGAAACTAAGTGGGCCAAAAGGGGAAAGGGTTGAGATAAGATAAGGGGAGAGGGAACAGAGTAAGTTGAGATGAGGAATCAGAGACAGAAGAGCCAAGAGAACTTAGAGTCGAGAGAGAGAGAAGAAGCAAAGTAGAATGGATTAGAGTATGAGACAAATAGAAACAAGGCAAGGAGACAATACGAGGCAAGTACGATAAGAAATGAAGCAAGTGGAAACAATGAGACTGGGATGCATGAGAAAACGAGACAGAGACAAAAACACAACAAAACAGTATGGGGCTACAGTAATATCAAGACTAGAGTACTACTTACTACTCTATGGCTTATATACTACACAGTAGGTAGGCCCCGAGGCTTGGGCCTGGGTTCCAGTGGCAGGTCATGGCATGGTGGGGTGGGGGTTGAGACATGTTGCGCAGCACAGAGGTCTCGCACTGGGAACGCAGAGACATGCGGTGGCGGGGCAGTGAGGATGGGAGCAGGAGCGGGGCATGGCATGCAGAGGTCGGGTTGGCGGTGATGCGTGATGGAGGTCTCAGCGTGGGCCAGGGGTGATGGGTGTTGCCAGTGCCGGCGCTGATGTGGTGGCTATAGGCGGCGTGATAGCCGAGGCCGGCGCTGATGTGGCAGTCACGGCGATGATGGCCAAGGGGTGCTATGAGTGGCGGTGGCTGGTGGCAGTGACAGGCAGTGATGGCTGGGGGCTGCTGAAGATGTTGGCCGGGTAGCGGTCTGGACCCATGATGGTCGTGGAGGTTGTTTTGGGGAGGGTTGGAGTCCCGGAGCCAGGGATGAGTCCCAGGGGTCGGTAGCGGGTCATGACAGGCATGAATCCAGCCTCATCACTTTATTCAACTAAGGCCTTGGTTGGAGGACTCAAGGCTTAGATTGATCTTCAACATTACTTGGTTTAAGCTTATTGGAGGACTCAAGGCTTGGATCCAGCTTTAATTTCAATTCTTTCAGTTAAGGCCTTGGTAGAGGGACTCAAGGCTTAAATCTGGCCTCAATAGAAAAGAACAAAGAATAGCTTGAAAAGTATTTCAAACAGGCACAGTACCAACACAGACAGTGTCCAAAACTGCTTTAAGCACACTTAAAAAAGTATCTAATTGAGAGAGAAAGCAACAAAGAATAGCTCAAAGAATAGCCTGAATGGTATTCCAAACAGGCACAGTACAAAACAAGCCTAAATTACACTCAAGGCAGACACCACTGAGTGTCCAGGCTCTTCTGAAACTGAGTTTGAAACTTGAAAGTCAACTTGCATTAGTATGGGATGACTTTTCTGTTAGGTTCCGCTGACCATGGGGGCTCAGTCCACTGGGCAAATCCTTACATAGCATGCATGATGTCCACAAACGCAGTGGTACTGTTGAGAGTGTGGGGTGTAAGAAACCAGGTTGGGACCAGAGATACAAGTGGGGTTGAGCAGGGGATCACCAGTCACACTAGGGCAGAAATGTGAGTGCTGGAAATGGGGAAGGGGGGTGTAGAAGATGAGTGCTGGGGTAGGTGCAAGTCTTGGGGATGCAAGGGGAGAGGAGGAGAGAAGTGCTGGTGTGCAAGTGAGTCCCAGGGCTGATGAATAGAGAGCCAGGGCGAGTGCAGGGACTTAGTGAGTCCTGGGATCAAAGGCAGGAGGCGTGGAAAGCTAAGCAAGCCAAAAAGGGAAAGAGTCAAGATAAGATAGAGGGAAGGGAAAATAGATTGAGTCCAGATGAAGACAAGCAATGAGTGAGTAGAGATGGAACTTAGAGACTTGAGGCAGAGGAAAAGAGACAAAGCAGAGATGGATCTAGAGTATGAGACAAGTAGAGACGAGTGGAAACAAGACAATATAAGACAAGTACAATACAAAAAAGAAATAAGTCAAAAAATGGAAACCAGGGCACATGAAACTAAGAGACAGAGATGAAACACAAAACTAGAAACAAGAAGTATGGCAATATCAAGACTAGAGTACTAGTTGCTACTCTACGACTTATATACTGTATGGTATGTAGGCCCCAGGGCTCAGGTCCAGGTCCCAGTAATAAGTCATGGTGCTGGGGCTTGAGATGAAGCCTGGGGATTGTGCAAGGCAGCAGCGGGGGTTGATGCATATTGTGTGGCACAAAGGAAGCTCTTGAAAGGAAGATCTTGCTTTGGAAGTGCGGAGGCATGGAATGGCAAGGAGGCAAGGAGGCAAGGAGGAGAGGGGCATGGTGTGCAGAGGTTGAACTAGTGGTGATGCGTGGTTGTGATGCATGATGGGGGCCTTGGCATGGGCTGGGGGGAGTGCCAGGAGTTGCCAGCTGCAGGATGGCCAAGGCTGGCGCTGATGTGGCAGTTGCGGGTGGCGATGGCTGGGGAGATGCCGGGGGTGGCGGTGGCTGGTGGCAGTGATGGGCGGTGATGGCTGGGGGCTGCCAAAGTGGCTGGTCAGGTAGCAGTCCAGGCCCAGGATAGTCGTGGAAGTCAGTTTGGGGAGGTTGGAGTCTTGGGGCCGGGGCTAAGTGCTGGAGGTTGGTAGCAAGTCATGACATTTTCTGAACTCAGAAAAGTCCGCTTGTTACATAATTTGCTGACCAATTGGCAAAGGTCCCACCCATTGTGCCATTCTTCCACAAGAGTTCCCATGCATTGTTCCATTATTATTAGATAGACAAGCTATGCCTCAGGCCTTCAGCCTGAGTCTTAGCAGAGGGGAGCTTTGCTTCCTTGGGGGCTTTGCCCCCAAACTTCTTCTTACTTCCACATTCAAAATCACTCCACTTGGTTAGGGCCTTGGTTGGGGGACTCATGGCTTAAATTCAGCCTCAATCTTGCTTTGCTTGGTTAAGGCCTGGGTTGAGAGACTCAAGGCTTTGATCCAGCCTCAACCTCACTTTGTTCGGTTAAGGCCTCAGTTGGGAGGACTCAAGGCTTGTATCCAGCCTCAACTTCACTTCATTCAGTTCAGGCCTCAGTTGAAGGACTCAGGGCTGAGGACCAGCCTCAACCTCACTTGGCCTTGGTTAAGGCCTCAATTGGGAGACTCAAAGCTTTGCTCCAGCCTCAACCTCACTTTTTTGGATCAAGGCCTGAATTGGCCAGCTCAAGGCTTGGTTGGAGGACTCAATGCTTGAATTCAGCCTTAACCTCACTTTGTTTGGTCAAGACTTCAGTTAGAGGACTCAAAGCTCAGATCTAGCATCAATATCACTTCATTTATTTAACTCAATAGCAACACTTCATGTATTTAACTCAATTAGCAAACTAACTCAATGTTTAATTCCAGCTCTAACCTCACTTCATGCAGTTAAATCCTTGTTGGGCCAATTTAAAGCATGGATTACCTGCATACAACTAACTTGATATATCCCAACATTAACAAATCTGAATCTACAACATATACAATTAAAAGCATTTAATGACCCAACAGCTGATTAATACAAGACTGAGGTTCAGTTAGAGCCTTGTTTGACCAACTCAAAGCTGAAATCCAGCCTCAACAACTGAAGACTTGAAATAAAAGTAAAGAAAAGATTACATAATCTCAGTTGACCAATTCAAAGCTTGAATCCAGCCTCAAACTCACTTTGTTTGGTTAAGGCCTCAATTGGCTAATTCAAGGCTTAGATCCAGCTTCAATTTCACTTCATTCAGTTGATGCCTTGGTACTCAAGGCTTGAGTCTAGCCTTAACCCCACTTGATCTGATCAAGGCCTCAGTTGAAGAACTCAAGGCTTAGATCCAGCCTCAACCTCACTTTGTTTGGTGAATGCGTTTGTTGAAGATCTCAAGGCTTGAATCCAGCCTCAACCTCACTTTGTTCAGCCAAAGCCTTGGTTGGAGCACTGAAGGCTCAAATCCAGCCTCAATTTCACTTCATTCAGTTAAGACTGAAGTCTAGCCTCAATCTCACTTTGTTTGATTCAGGCCTTGGTTGAGGGACTCTGGGACTGGATCTAGCCTCAACCTCAGAACTGAGGACTTGAAAAAAAGTACATAAAAGATTCAAAGACTAACCTGAACAGTATTCTCAACAGGCACAGTAACAACACAGACAGTGTCCAAAACGGCCTAAAGCACAGTCAAAAAAGTATTTTATAGCCACACCAACACTATAAGTATGTGAGGCTGAGTGTCTGGACTTTGTCTGAAACCGAGCTCAAAATTTGAAAGTCAGCTGGATGTGAATGGGATGACTTTTTTGAACTCAGAAAAGTCCACTTGTTACATAATTTGCTGACCAAGCAGCAAAGTTCCCACCTGTTGTGCCATTATTCCGAGAGAGTTCCCGTGCATCTTCCATCCAGATCAGAAGGAATGGGTTGACTATATTCCTATGGTGGAATTTGCAATCATTGCAAGTGTGTCCAAGTCTACAGAGCCAGAGGCTGCAAGCAAGGAGTCAGAGTAGACTTCAACAGTTACAAATGACTGATCCTGATGATTGTCATAATTGGGATAGAAATAATAGATCAGTGGTTGTTGCACCACTTGACTTGGGACTTGGAACTCTGGGATTCAGGAGTATGAGATCTGGGAGTAATATAGGCTCTGGGAATATGCAATCTATAGGCTCTGCTGTTAGACAGCCTGCAGTTGCTGATGATCCATTTGCTGTAGTTACTCCTGAAACTCATCTACCTGAGGGATGGGATGCACATTTACAAAGTCCTCTGCCTAGGGTTGTGCTGCCACCACCACCACCACCTATGCAAAAAAGAGTTGATAGGTAGAGACAAGCTGCTACCATTAATGCTGAACCTGCACCTGTTTTGACAAGGAGAGATATTGCTCATAGAGAGAGGATGGCTCATCTGGAAGCAAGGCATCAGCAGGCACTTGCTGGCTGCATTACAAGAGCAACAAGGGATCAGGCATATGGCTGAAGAGTAAGGCAGCAGGAACGAGATAAGGTCAAATCCAAAAGGTTGCCTTAATGAATAAACTTTAATAGCATATTGAGCTCAATCCTGAACATATATAGGCTTTTGAACCAAATTAGGGCTCAAAATGATCTTACAAAGCTGGGAACAGCAACATGCTGCTGATTTGGAGGAGGACTTGAATGAGTTAGGTTCTCAGATTAAATTGCCTGCTCAGGATAGATTGGAGGATAATATCCATGCTCAAGATGGCTTGGAGAATATATGTGCAGCATTTGAACAAATGATGCAGAACCCCCTGGAGTATGTGGATGATCCTACAACAATGGAGACGATCTGAGACAAGGTCTAGCTGATCATGATCCTGCTGGACATATTCTTGAGGAACTACCTCTTGATCCTCCTGTACAACAACTTGGCCCTATTAAGCTTGGGAATATCCTTCCTAGAGCAGAACAGCCATATGAAGATGAACCTCCACCACATTATCTTGGATCTATGAATATTGAATGTCCACACTGTCAAGCTTTACATTGGGATGCTGAAAAGCTTACCTAGTCCACTAAACAGCATGTGCTGCTTGCAAGGCCAATTTGATTTGCTTAGACTTCAAGATACTCCACCAGAGTTCTTGAATCTCCTTCATGGCAACCATCTTCTCTCTACTACCTTCAAGGATCATATTAGAAGCTACAGTGCAGGACAGATAGACTAGGCAGGTATCTTGTAACTGCAAATTTAGCTCCCTCACGGAGCGACCAAAAATTTGGAGGGAAACATACCTTGAAACTCATAAAAATGCAATAAAAATTTTTATGTGTGATTACATAATACAGTCTAGATTTAGAGAGAAAAAAGTCAAAGTTCTGAAAGCCTATTATATGCCATAATGCCCAAGAAGAGTCGCCAATCCCAACAAGCAAAGGCTCAGAACACACAAGGAAAGTGTGGATTTGGATCTGGCCTTCTTGATGATGGTTCTGTCACAAAATTACAAGATCCTGATTTTGTACCAAGTGAAAGCATTGATGGACAATCAGACTCAGATTGGGAGGATAAAGGTTACCAAGGTGCTTACACGTTGCATGTGGCAGTGAGCAAGCCTCCTACAGCTGCAGAAGATGAAGGGGAAGAGGCCACAGACAAAGTAGATTTTGAGAATGCCATCATTTTAGAACCTAGCAATGATGTTGAACCTGTAAGTTTATAGCATAAGGCAGGCATTCCATTGATAATGAACTCACAGAGTTTCATTAGCCAGTAAAACACCCACATCTCATTAAGGCTCTTCCCACATATAGTGGGACAAGTCGTGCAACTGTTTTCAAAAAAAAGAAGGAACTCTTTCAGGCTTCAAAAGGCTGCAAAACTATCAATTCTTACTTTGTCAAACAAGTCTCTGAGTCCAAGAATTCCCATGTGCCTGAAGTGCACAAGTTATCTCAGAGAGCTGCAGAGATCACAGAGGCACAGAGAGTCATGGACTCAGAAGTTGAAATGCAGTCTGAGATGGCAGGTAAGTTTCTTTGATATCAATCAAATTTAGACCCAACACGCTGAATGGAGCAATAGCTTCTTTAATTGTAAACAATAAAAACTCAGCTTCAAGCAGGGAAGACAACACAATGAACATCCCGACAGTGGAACATGAATGCGAGGAACATGAACATGAACCTGAAGAACACATCACTGATGAGATACCAGAGAACATCCTTGACGAGATATCTATTGAAGAATTACTTGATGTCACTGTTGATGATGAACTGAATGAGTTGGAGCCTAATTCACGCATGAGGCCTGGAATCAAAGCATTGGTTGAGAAACTCCTTAAAGATGCTTAACAACACAAAAGTTATAGTGCTGTATTCAAGTTACAGGCAATAAAAGATTACCTTGCATTGTGCAAGAAGTTTTCTAGAGTCCCTGCAATCAAGAATCCACAAACAAGAGCAGCCTTTGCTGTTACTAAAGGTGTGGGTAAAGGTGCATACTTTGCAAGGCAGGTTGTGCACCTTGTTCATTACATGGAGCACTTCCATGCACTGCCACTATTGGGGTCAAGAAAGCATCATGCTCATCCATCAGTATTGAATAATGAGCACATGGCACAAGCAGTTCGCCGTTACCTTACAGTGATGCCTCTTGGTGAAGTGAGTGAATTGAATCAGTCGTTGAGGAATAGCCACTTACTCACAAGACATTATCTAGATCACTCCATGGAAACTTCATGATCAAGTTAATGGAGTCATCATACCAGCATTAGGACTTAATCTGGGCCAGTCAGAGATAACTGAGCAATGTGCAAGACGCTGGTTACACAAACTTGGATATGCTGTAAGGAGGGTATGAAAGGGAGTTTATGTCGATGGTCATGAAAGGTCTGATGTTGTTGAGTATCGCAAGAAGTTTCTAGAAATGGTCAAAGAAAATGAGCAGTGAGTGTATAAAATTCAAAAGGCATGAGAATCATGATTAACCTTAATTGACATATGTAGCCTGAGATACCAATATGATGACAAAACGCTAGAGCCTATTGCACCAACACTTAAGCTGGGTGAGAGACTTCACATACCAGAGTATTTTCCGTGCAAATGAACTCTCAAGCTTGGTGTGGGCTCAAGAGGGAAAGCTTCCTCTCCATAAAAAAGGGCAGGGATGCTCTATACATGTGTCTGATTTTATTGTGGAGCATACTGGCTGTTTGTGGCTCACTGAAGACCAGATTGCTGAGCAGGAAAAGCTCCTGGCTGACCAGCAGGTGGTTGCTGATGCATGAGAGATCATATATCCATGCAAGAATAATGATGGATGGTGGAATGCTGAGAGGCTTATTGCACAGGTGAGATTCTCCCCTTCTCAAATAATCGACCAATCAATTTATTGAGTTGTACTATAATCAGGTCAAAAGAACAATATCTTTGTTTGAAAAACTCTATCCAGGTGCAGTGGCAGAATTCTTTTTTGATCAGTCAACGGCACATAGTGCCTTTGCAACTGATTCTCTCAATGTTAATAAAATGAATGTCAGACCGGGTGGTGAGCAGAGGTTGATGCATGCAACACACATTCCAGATGACAATCCCCATCTTGAGTTGTGGGGAAAGGTCCAAACTATGGTCTTTGACAAGAACTTACCTCCAAATCATCCAGATTTCGAATATGCTGGGAAGCCTAAAGGAATGAAGCGCATACTCAAGGAACAAGGTCTGATGAAGGAACTCACATGGCTTAATGGAGGGAAACCAATCCCAAGTGATTGTGCCGCATGTGTCAGGTTCTGCTGACCATGGGGGCTCAGTCCACTGGGTGAATACCTTACGTGGTGATCACCATGTACACAGACGCAGAGCACTGGGAGGGCGCGAGGCATAGGAGACCGAAGTGGGGTGGGGGTGGT